>JACEGR010001528.1:0-163759 GCA_014170235.1 Listronotus bonariensis
TAGGTTTGTTCTAGCAGAATGTTGAAAACATGTGGGCAAACAATCGTAAAAGCAGAAATTGTCACAAACACTAGTCAGCAGTCGCTGGCAAACAGTTTCGCCGGAACGAAAAATAAACTAGGCGTAGCATACTGCTTATATGTATTAAGGGGGTAATTTATCACTAGCTTAATTACATTTAACGAAGTCCAGTGGCGTCTCGAGGAGGCAACTGAAGGAATATTTCCAACAAAAAAACGGTACGCCACTGACTGTGTAAATGTGTGTAAAATTTTTGTGCTTTCTTTAGATTAAGCAAATAAAAATACCTGTTTTTATGTCTCTTAATTTTTTTCCGTATCTTCGTTTGGAGTTTAAGAAAATAAGATCACTTAATTGCATATTTTAGACCATAAAAAGAAGCATTGCGAGCTTTTCTTTAAATAATTAGGTTTTATAATTTGTAATTAGAAATTATGTAACAAAAATAATAAATACTTATTGTAAATAAGGTATCTATATATATAGTTTTTACTAAATAAGTATGTTCGAAATGTTTTTGTTTTGTGAAATTTTAACACCCTGTATCGTCAAGAAGTTAAGACGTTTAGGACATTGTTCATATAGACTTTCTTTCAAAATAAGACCAAAATAGCAGCTTCTTGCCTATTAATTTTGGCAGCATTTCTAACTCAGCAATTCGATGATTATTATCTCATGATATACTAGGCACGACAATGGGCATGATTTTTAAATGAATTACCCGAATATTACATCACCACTAGAAAAATATTTCAAAAGCTTCTAAAAAATACTCACATTTGACGCGGCTCCATCTCAATTAGCTTTCGGTAACATGACGATCTCAGACTAAAATAATTTTGAATTATCTCCTTTAGAAGCGCACAGAGCCACATCTTCCCAATCTTCCTGATTTCCTTTAACGCATAACAATAAAACACTGTTTGCGTGGGCAAGATTCGTAAGAATCCATATCTCTTCATTAGAATGCCTTTACTCCTCAAGACAGTACAGTGTAGGACAAAACATATTCACTTCTAAAATGGTAACCCTGTACTATAAAATTTGCATTCGTCCTTTAATCAGCAGCCAAAGTACTACAATTGCAGCACAAACTGATAAAGCATTTATTGGATGGTCTTCTTGTTGAGTACACGCCTGGAAAGAATGGGACCGCTTCGGTCCTGGTCCCGGGGTATACGAGCTGACCCTGTTCAGCCCTATTGACCCCTATGAACTGGCCGGTCGCCTGAAACAAAATAAAGAAAAACCCCCCAAAAAACCCAAAAAATTCTAATTAAAAAACGACGTTTCGGTGGCAAGTCTGCCACCGTTGTCAAGATAAAAAATTAAGTTAAAAAATAAAAATGAAATATCAACTAATATCTAAATTAGAAATGATTAAAATTTGGATTATTTTTATATCTCAAACTGAAAATAGTTTGACATATGTGTCATGAGTGACAAGTAACTGGTGTATTTATTATTTGTAGGACAAAAAAGGTAATAAGTTAGTTGATTTTTAGTTTTCCTGAAGATACTTCAGTATCGAGCAAAGGCAACCAAGTGTTATTTAAATTAACTGAAATTGATGCTACACAATTATCTTTATTTAATAATATATACGCACTTTCTTTGATTTTGCGTTTTTTAGAACAAGTTTCCTTTGCTAAAATACTCGAAGCATCCCAGTTTATTCTATGATTGTTATCAAATGCGTGTTGGCAGATTTTTGATTTATGAAATTCTGTGTTTTTAATGTATGATCTGTGTTCTTTTATGCGTTTAGCTAATGGTCTACAAGTTTCACCTATATAAAACTTATCGCATTCGCAAGGTATTTTATAAATGACATTTTTGTATTTTCATTTAAGTTGTATGGTTTTGTTTTTGTTAAATGAGATCTAATGGTGTTTTGTGTTTTAAAGATTGTGCGAATATTAAATTTATTTCCTATTCGTTGAATTTTATTTGATAGTCCGGGAATGTATGGTAAAAATAAATTTGTAATAGGTCTATTTTGATTTTGTCTTATATTTGGATTTTCAAATTCAAGAAAACAATTATTTATAAAATCAAGAGGATAATTATTTTGAATTAAAATATCTTTTAAATAATCTTTTTCATTGTTTATATTTTGATTAGAACAAATGACTTTAATTCTATCAAATAGACTTTTTACAACTCCCTTTTTAACCATTATGGGGTGATTTGAGTTAAAGTTTAAGTATCTATTTGTATGTGTAGGTTTTCTGTAAATTTTTGTTACGAAATTGTTTAAATCTTTTTTATTAAAATGTCAAGAAAAGGTAGTTGTGAGTTGTTTTCTTTTTCTAAAGTAAACCTAATAGTTGGTTCTTGTGTATTAATGTGTGTTAAAAAATGATTCAAACAGTGTTCGTCATATTGGTATATAGAAAAAATGTCATCTATATATCTCCACCAAACTAAAGGTTTATATTGATAATTCTCTACAAAATTTGACTCAAAATTTTCCATAAAAATATTACTTAATAAAGGTGATAAAGGTGAACCCATAGCCATGCCTGAAGTTTGTTTATAAAAATCAGTGTTGTATTGAAAATATGTTGTTTTGACACAAAAAGTAAGTAGCTCAAGAATAGTGTTTATGTTTAGTTTGGTTCTTTCACCAAGATGGACATCATTTTCTAATTTATTTCTAACAATATTTAATGTTTTATCCACATGGAATGTTTTGCCCGTTGTTTACTAATTTGAGGTCGCTGATTTCAAATCTACCGCCATTTGTTCTTTAGCAGCTCTAGTTTTTGACATACAGCTGTCAGACATATTTTTGTACTGGTCACATTTAAACTTTATATCTACTGAACTGTGTTTAAAAAAGTTTTTTGTTCAACAATGTCGACGTCAAGAAATATATGTAAAAACGATCCCAACTACTTTTGTAACATCTGTGGTGAATATACATTTAAGAATTGTAGACTAAGTGTGTCGGAGTTCTTAAAACAGGTGTATTTTGATTACTTTGGATTCCCTTTGGACACTCGTGACAAGTACTGGGTACCTCATATGGTATGTAAAACATGTGTGGAGTCTTTGAGATTATGGGCGAATAAGAAAAGACCCCATTTTAAGTATCAAACACCAATGATGTGGCGGGAACCTTCTAATCATCAAGAAGATTGTTATTTTTGTGTGGTTAATATAAACGGTATTAATAAAAAAACCGGTCGAAATGGTTTTACCCTAACTTGTCATCTGTTACTCATCCAGTCCTGTACTCCGTCGATGCGCCAGTACCCCAAGCTTCTTCATCCACACAAAATGATCCCGATTTAGAAGAAAAAACTCTTCTTCAAGTGATGAAAGTGGTACAACTGATTTTAACCCAGATATTTCTTCAGAGCCTCAGCCCTTTAATCAGGAAGACCTTAGTGCATTAGTCAGAGACCTTGGTCTTTCTAAAAAAGCATCGGAGATTCTAGCTTCTCGATTAAAGCAAAGAAATCTTTTAACTCCAGAAACAAGAATTTCATACTATCGTAACCGAGAGACAGAATTGCTTTCATTCTTTTCTGGAGATGACGACTTTGTTTTTTGTTCTGATGTTCCTGGTTTATTAAAAGCAATGGGAGTACGAAAGTATAATCCCAATGAATGGCGTTTATTTATTGATTCCTCTAAACGTAGCCTCAAATGTGTACTTATGCATAACGGCAATAAGCTGGGTTCGATACCTATTGCACATTCAACTACAGTCAAAGAAGAATATGCTACTGTAGCTGCTGTTATGGATAGAATCAAGTACAACGAACACAAGTGGCTGATATGTGTAGATCTTAAAATGGTAAATTTTCTCCTTGGACAACAAGGAGGCTACACAAAATATCCTTGTTTCATTTGTCTGTGGGACAGCAGAGCTAAGTCTGAGCATTGGGTTAGAAAAGATTGGCCTACCAGACAAGATATGGTTTCCGGAAAACTGAATGTGATAAATCCATCCCTTGTGTCCAGGGATCGCATAATACTGCCACCGTTACATATTAAACTAGGGCTTATGAAACAATTTGTCAAAGCCCTGAACAAGGATGGTAATTGTTTTAAATACATCTCTAAAAAGTTCCATAATTTGAGCACAGAGAAACTTAAAGCCGGAATTTTTGATGGTCCTCAAATAAGAAGGTTGATAAAGGATACAAACTTTAATACTTACATGAATGATATTGAAAAAATGCCTGGAATGAATTCGTTTGGACTGCACAAAATTTTTGGGAAACAAAAAGGATGAAAACTATGTGGAGCATATTAAACTGATGTTGTCACACTTCCAGCAGCTTGGTTGTAATATGAGCATCAAGGTACACTTCCTCCACAGCCATTTGGACCGTTTCCCTGAAAATCTTGGTGATCTGAGTGAAGAACAAGGGGAACGGTTCCATCAAGATATTCGAACTATGGAGGAACGTTACCAGGGTCACTGGAATGCTCACATGATGGCGGACTATTGCTGGAGCATTAAAAACACCCCTTGTGAACCAAGTCAAGCAAGAAAATCTTATAAAAGAAAATTTTTCAATGAGTAAAGGTTGTTCTTCTAAAGGTTTTTAAATAAAAAATAGATTTTTTTTTTAAACGCGTTTTAATTATATCTAAAAAACTAAAGCTGCTACAAACAATCTGACTTCAGATCTGAAATCAGCACCCCGAGAAAGTATAACATTGGTCAAAATATTTTATGCAACAAAAATGCTACAAAATCAAAATAGACCTATTACAAATTTATTTTTACCATACATTCCCGGACTATCAAATAAAATTCAACGAATAGGAAATAAATTTAATATTCGCACAATCTTTAAAACACAAAACACCATTAGATCTCAATTTAACAAAAACAAAACCATACAACTTAAATGAAAATACAAAAATGTCATTTATAAAATACCTTGCAAATGCGATAAGTTTTATATAGGTGAAACTTGTAGACCATTAGCTAAACGCATAAAGAACACAGATCATACATTAAAAACACAGAATTTCATAAATCAAAAATCTGCCAACACGCATTTGATAACAATCATAGAATAAACTGGGATGCTTCGAGTATTTTAGCAAAGGAAACTTGTTCTAAAAAACGCAAAATCAAAGAAAGTGCGTATATATTATTAAATAAAGATAATTGTGTAGCATCAATTTCAGTTAATTTAAATAACACTTGGTTGCCTTTGCTCGATACTGAAGTATCTTCAGGAAAACTAAAAATCAACTAACTTATTACCTTTTTTGTCCTACAAATAATAAATACACCAGTTACTTGTCACTCATGACACATATGTCAAACTATTTTCAGTTTGAGATATAAAAATAATCTAAATTTTAATCATTTCTAATTTAAATATTAGTTAATATTTTATTTTAATTTTTAACTTAATTTTTAACTTGACAACGGTGGCAGACTTGCCACCGAAACGTCGTTTTTTAATTAGAATTTTTGGGTTTTTGGGGGTTTTTCTTTTATTTTGTTTCAGGCGATCCGGCCAGTTCATAGGGGTCAATAGGGCTGAACAGGGTCAGCCCGTATACCCCGGGACCAGGACCGAAGGTAAACAAGGCTAATAATAAACTAAGTAGATTAAATGTTGTATATTTATGTTTACTTAAAATACATTTTCAAGTTTCTTATTACCCCAATGAAGTCGTCATATCCTTTTATAATTTTGCGTACATGTAGTTTGGAGTATCTACTTTGAAATACAGCATGAGCCATTAAAATTTCAAAGTTGCTTTTTGGCCAAAATAATGGATTTCTATCCCATAGTGTATCGGCGCGTCGCTGTAAAGGATAGCGGCGCCTTTGTATAAAATAGTCCGATTGCAGGCGGCCTTTTTTATGTTTTTTGTATTATTTTCAAAGGGTACCGAATTTGCGCTTTTAAAATGTTCTTACTATAAATTTTTTTTGGAAATTAAATTTAAATAAAACCCATAAAACCATTTTAACACGAGGATCCCGTTGACTACTTTAATCATGTTAAATATGTTGATAAATTCCAATTCTAGTTGTCGTTATAAAAAATATACGATATTTTAAAATTCTCGTTATTGGACACCAGCTTGATTACGGCAGCAGTTTGAGACAGAGATTTTGCAGCCTCTTTTAAGAAATTTATCTTGCGTCTGCGCTTTCGACACACTAACCTTATTTTTGCCTGTGGTTCACCCATTTTAAAGTTAACGAAAAATCAGTATTTACTTTTTATTCTTCATAAGATATAAATTGATATTTAAATATGCAAACACTTCTGTTGATTTCGTTTTTAAAGTAGATGCAAACAATACAGTATAACAACAAACACAAAAAGTAAGGTTGGGTTTTGGTGAGTAGAATAAAAGCAGAGTGTGCCAGATTGGACATCTAAATTAATTACTGATTTAGAGATACCACGTTTAGAAGTGCACCAGTCCAGCAGTTTGGTTTGCTTAACACTATCACGGTTTTTATTGCTGCCTAGAGATTTTTCCACTAATTAGAGCCACATGTATGTATGTGATATTTTGATTGATGCGGCATTGAAATTTTTAACCTGCACCAATAGTTGATATTAAAATTTTTCTACATGATCCGGCAACCACGCAGTTTACCAATAACAGTAAACGCGTTGTCTTTTGATAAGCTCTTACGGTATTCATCCGTAATTAGAGGAGTCCGTTATGGTTAGCTATTGATAACGAGGATCATGTTTCGCGTTGCTGCGCGGTCTCCGAGCATAACGTTGGCCACACAACGGAATTGCAACATAATGGGTCAAATAAGTGCTTAAGGTACCGTGGTATGTATTTATATTTGGCAACGCTGAAAAACCAATAGAAATCAACCGAAAAATCTACTGCACAAACATCTTTAAACAAGTTATGGGTTTTTAAATTGTTATGTTTATTTACTAATAAAATCTCTAAACCACCCTTATCATATCACCAACAAATATATTTCATTGAAAAGGCAGTCTGAAAAAAGTATAACAAATTTGTAAAACAAGGTCAAGTAGCACATAAATTTAGGGATAAACATAGGAAAGTTTCTGTCAGCCTAACCTGACTTACTAACGTTAATATTGATACATCGGATTATTGCTCGTCGAATTGTTCACTTAAAAACACTCGAAAAAAAAACATGTTTTATAATTATTGCAGATATTTATTATCACTCATTGGATCTTGTAACCGAAAAACGTATTGGACTGGCATCAATTTTTTTGTCCCCATGTACCGTATTCCGATATACTTTTTCGGGCGCAGCGTTAACCTTTGGGCGGCGTTGCCACACATATACAGTATTTTGATCCGCTTTTTACAGAGAAAACGAAAAAAGTTATTCGTTAAACTAGGTATAAGTCAATCACAAATATAACAATATAATAACCTTTTGTTCATTTTATTAAATATAAAATTAATCATAGCTTATCTTCCGATCATCATAAAAGTACTTTGTATTCGTCAAGCTCACGAGCTTTACACATGTACCGGTGTATTTCTTGTGTATACTAATAAAAGCTTTACTGTCACTTAAGAAGTCCCGCTTGCAGCTTGTAACTACAGGCAGGACACGGTGCTTGAACGAGAATAATCGATTAAATACCGCACATTCATCACCATCTGTCAGGCACCGATCGAGAATTTTGCCCGTAATCCTTGTTTATCGGCGATTCCAGGACGTTTAGGATGATAAATCTCTAGCGGAATCAAAAGTCGAGCTTTTGTGTGCACGGAAGCTTTTTTCCAACATTTTCCGCATTTTTGCAGGCTATTGTTTTACAGCAAATAATTTTCCCCAGATAGTAATTTATCGTCCTTTGTAGTGCGTTGTGACGGGTCTCTGTTGTGTATGACTGGATATCGAATGAACTATAAATATTTCAAGCAAACAGAAAAATGAAGAGATTAATTAATATAGGCTTTGATCAAGTCTAGGCTTAAAAAAATGTAAACCAAAATGGGGTATAAATGAAACATTCTCACTACATAAAAATATACGTGAGTGTCAAGGTCTTAAAGTATAAATTAAACAATTTTCTAGGTTACTTTTATAATAATAAAATAAAAACATTAAACAAACTGGGTAGCGTAGAAATGCAAAACAAACACTGGAAAATTTGATATTTAAAAAAGAGAGAAAGAAATTAAAGGGATTTTTATCAGATAAGAAGTAGTTAGTGAAGTCAAGCATAAAGTTAAGAGTTTTAGTTACAGCCCCTGTACGGGCTACCCCGGAGTGGGGGTATGCCCGTACCAAATTAAGTTAGTCAAATAAGTTAAGTTGGTTTAAAAAATACGAAGTTAGTTTTGCAATATCCTAAGGACTATATCAACTATATAATGCGGATAAATATCCTGGTAAGTTCACCAAAAAATATTATTTATATAGATATTCTGGAAGTTATTTACCTAAGACGGTTTTAGGGTAAATAAATATAGTGGAAAACCTAATTTAAAGCGTTTGTTATTTTAAAGCCACATACCTCTAAAAGAAAGTTCTTTCAGTTCTGTGTTTAAAGCGCATCTTATGTAATACGCATATATTATTAAGCTTATATATTTATAACTAAAAACACATGCTTTCAATCCATTTTAAGTATTGCAAATATTACTAAATAATAAATCTTTAGTTAACTTTAAAAAGCTACATTGGTCTGTTCGTAAAAAAATGCATAAAGCGGGGTAGAAAACATCATAACAATTTGAAATTTTTTAAATCCTTACCAACAAATTTGTATAAGGCAGAAAAGTTCCTGATAAGTTTTGCAGACACATTATTGCTTTTAAGGGCAACTATAGTATTTAAAATTATACCTATGTTGTCTAAAATATTCAAAAAAAAATTAATACCTATATTTTGTTTAAAACTTTTAAAATATTAATTATATTTAACATGTAATCTATTAGGAACTCATTCCAATATTCCTACTGTACAGTGTTGTTTGCAACGTTGCCTTTCTTACTTCACGGCTCAGAGTTTAAGAAGGCTGTGGTAAAAGTCATCACCCGTCCTTACCGTTGAACACTAAAATTTTGCAGACTTGGCAACGTCGCAGTTGCATAATTTAGAACATAATGACATTTCATAATCAAGTTTTGCTTTCTGTTGTTGCAGTTAATATTCTATTTTTACAGAATTTTTATGATTTATGGGATGAATGTAATAAAAAATACGAAAATAGTTACTCTACAACTAGTGTTAAGCGTTTAAGTGGTTGCCATCATGGATTTCGTTAAAAATTCAGCAATGGAGCAAAACGTGCAAAGTCAGTTTTGGTTTATCTGCAGTTCAAGTCTAAATAACAAAGAAGTTACGCTTTATAGCTATATATAAAGTTTCTCGAAACACTGACTATTATCCAGCTTTGTGTTATTTAGATTGTCACGGTTTTCACTGTTATAAGAGATTTTCGAAAAAATTCTTTTTCAGGGCGTTTCTATAGGGTCGATTATGACACAAATCTGTGTGCGCGTTTTCCAAAATCCATTTCTATAATTTATTATTAATAAAAACATAGTTACAGGACGGTGGAGTGAATAGGGGTGCTGGGTGGGGACGAAACGGTAGAAATCCTACATGTAAACGCCCAAAAACAGTATTTCACAGTACACACCGCACTTTCTGTTTACAAAAATGTCCAAAGATTGTTTAAAAAAATTAAAATAAATAATAGTACAACAATCCCGCCATGGCTGTCACTGCATAAGAGAGTTTGCAATAGAATTGTAAATGTCTTGCGATGTTGCCAAATAAAGTGAGAAAGTGTCAATAGCTTAAAAAAAGAAGATACAGGACAAAATTCATATGAAAAATTAAGTTATTCCTTCTTCCTATTATAATTTGTAGAGAAAAGGAAAATACCTAAACATAAGAAGAAGGAGGCATTTCTACAAAAATACCATTGTTTCTCATGGAAATGGTGGATAATCCCTGAAATAGGCTTGGTGTTAATTCTTCATAAGAAGTTTAGCAACGCTGCTTCTATCAAGACTGTCATTTTCATAATGACGAACTTCATGTTAATCAGCTGACCAAAATGAATGGCTTTCCTTCTTTAATTAATGGCGGACGAGATATCTCATATGTGTGGGATAGTTTTTCGAAAAATTTAATACTTTTCAAAATTAATTTACATTTTTCATGTGCCCCGAGTGCAGTGTATTAATGTTTTCTCGTGTTTGACGTTGGATTTATACTGTTTCGTCCCCACCCAGCACCCCTGTTCACTCCACCGTCCCGTAAATATGTTTTTATTAATAATAAATTATATGAAATGGATTTTGGAAAACGCGCACACATATTTGCGTCATAATCGACCCAGAGAAACGCCCTGAAAAAGAATTTTTCGAAAATTCTTATAATAGCGAAAACCGCTATATCTAATCAGGTAATTTATGAAAATATTCATCGCCAAATTGAATCTAGATACCCATTTTTATCAGCTGTTTGACCGAATTGCAACACTGTGCTTCTTAATTTAAATTCCCAATAAAAAGTAAATAGAAACATTTTTGTTTGTAATAATAGTTTTTATTGTCAAAAGTAACGTAAAAAAACAGGGCGCGAAGTAAAAAAATTGTTCACGTTTTGAATATGCGAGATCGACTCAGAGGAAACAAAAAATGCCTTTGTTTTTTTTTTTTTGAAAAAAAGCTACCCTGTAAGAATTTTTTCTTGTAAAGAAACTAATAAAAAGTTTCCCATATGATAAAAACTTTTGATGACACGCTGTATAACTCTTTAATAGTAAGATATAAAAGACAATTTAAAGAAAGAAAAGTTGTAGAGCTTAAAAACATAAGTCTATATTGTTTTTAATATCACCTTAAGACATTTTACATAACGTTGTCATTATGTTTTATTGTAGTTTTATCGTTATATTATGTTTTTTTTGTTCTACTATTTTTTTACAACCTTATGGGCCCTTAAAATAAACCCATATTAAACTTCTATACTTAAATAAAAATAATATTATCTGTCATAAAATTTATTTGTGTATAAAAATGAAAATGTTATAAAAAGGTTTTATCATGCTATTTATAAAAGGTATCATACATAACTGTTTCCGGATGCAACAAGGTTATAAAAACTTTGGTCTGTATTGAAAAAAGGTAAAATTAATGATGCAGACTTTAATAAGACGAAACGTGGTAGAAAATATTAATATATTTTATGGAGCACATAAAAGATTCCAGTTTAAAAGATTTAAAACACACTTTAATGAAAATTACCGGACTGAAATGTCGCTGAACAAATAAACCGTCTTTAATTTTGCCGTCCTTATTCCCAATAGCTCCTTTTATTGAATTTTGGCTAAGGACTATCATGGATCTAATTAATAATGCGTCGCAGCTGCCGCGGCGTGATGTACAACCAAAGAATACCAATCCATAGAACTCCACAAGTGAGATTTCAGCGTACCCTAAAAATTTTTGTATCTACCGCGACCAGCAGATGGCGAAAGTAGTACGATGTCGCTTTGCTAATACGATTACCATCAGAAATTGATAGCAGTCGCTGACGAGCAGTCGGCCCGATCAGTTAGAGTGAGGATATACGCAAAATTTAATAAAAATAAAATCCCTGATAAATGGACCAGAATCCATAAGATTATTAAATTTATGATTTCAGAATAGGATACCTATATCGATGGGTTTTTGACAAAACATCGTAAGCGAGATTCGTCAGTTTTACGGGAAACGTTTTTTTTTTTTTCATTGGCTTTATTTCAGATGAAGATATGTTCTATATTGGTTCGGCGGTTCATTTAATTAATGGTAGTTATTTGGGTACACGCCAAAAAATAAATTAATAGTACCAAAAAAAAATAAAGCAAATAAATAAAGAACTAAAAATCGACGTTTTGGTGGCAAGTCTGCCACCGTTGTCAAGATAAATTAAATAAAAATAAAAAAATTAAAAATTAACTATTATTTAGGTTTAGAATTTTAAAATTTTTAGTTTTTTTTTTTAGGAGATTCTGAAAATTTTGACATTAAATGTTTAATATGTTTGTTTTGTAATTCAAATTAAGAAGAAATCTAAAATTAGAACATTCAGATCTCGGTTTTTCTTTAAAAATAACGCGATGGGAAGAAAAATCGTTTCCCGTAAAATTGGCAAATGTCGCTTACGATGTTTTGTAAAAACTCATCGATATGACCTATTCTGAAATATTAAATTTAATAATCTTATGGATACTGGGTCCATTTATCGGGGATTTTATTTTTATTAAATTTTGCGTATATCCTCACTCTAACTGATCGGGCCGACTGCTCGTCAGCGACTGCTATCAATTTCTGATGGTAATCGTATTATCAAAGCGACATCGTACTACTTTCGCCATCTGTTGGTCGCGGTAGGTACTAAAAATTTTAGGGTACGCTGAAATCTCACTTGTGGGGTTCTATGTATTGGTATTCTTGGGTACAACCGTTGGTCGGTAATGTTTATTTACTTGTTAAATTGCGGTGCTGAGTATTAAGTCTACGGCATTTGATTACAAAGGTACATTTCAAAACCGAGACATGGCCGTGCTACGGTGCAGGCCTCGGTGTGCTTATATGTTGCCAAACCAACCAAACCATACCAACTATGTTACCTATAAATGTTAATTGTTGTAGTAATTGTGTAGGTAAATCGTTATAAAACGCTAGTCAGTTAAAGAAATAGTAATTTATGTAACAAGTGCATTAAGTGTTTTTACGAATGGAAACTTTGACAGAACGCGCCTTTAGGCGAGTGCTGCAATCCCATAAGTAAAAAAGACACTTTATGCATGTGTTATTTTTGCCACTTTCCATTCGTAAAAAAAGTATCACTTTATGCACTTGTTACACACTGAAAAAAATGATATCTTAAAACAAAAGCCTTAGATTTAATTTGAGAGAATTGTGACTTTCATATGTGTTAAAGAAATATGATCTCAAACAGAAAAAAATATGTTTTCAGCTTTGCGTCCTAAATTCAAAAGAAGGCGCTTTTGTAATAAAAATAACCTTATTTTATTTAGTGACCCCAATGGGTCTACATTAAAGAACGATGTATTCCGTTAAAAACATCGAGCGCTTTCCCACTGAGAGATTCTTTATTTAAGACAACATAGTAAATACCACAGACCGAAATAAAATTTAAATTAATTAAGATAATTATATTAAATAAACAACTAGTTCTCTTTTTGATAGTTAAGAGAGGAATTCCTCTTATCATGTCAGTCACCGAGGCTTCTCTTCTCCATCGATGATGCGTTTTGCCGAACCTCATAGGACTTATCAAACTGGCTGTCCAGGGTCCAAGTTGAATAATACGAATAACAAGTGTATCTTATAAAAAAAAAACTTTCCTTGTTCGACGGTAGGATATAATCGTACCGTTGATACCGTACTAAAAAGCATAATTTAGTGAATACTTATATTAAAGAAATAGGTTCTTTGACATAAAGGTTACAGATTTTGGTATAGGTTCTTAAAATAAGAACCTATTATTTTAAGGAAAATTCATTAATATTTTGATAGAAACCATATAATATTTCTTTTGTTTAAAATCTTAAAAGTTATATTTAAGAGCTTAAATCATAAATATTTAGGTTCTTATTTCTTGATTCTGGTATTTCTAAAATAATACTAAGGATATTTTAATTTAAAGAATTTCTTTTACATTAAAGACATAAATTAAAGTATTTTTTCTCCCAGTTTAAGAGCCACTATTTTTTAAAGTAAGAAATAAATCTTGGTTTAAAAGCACAACTATTCAAATAGAATGCATATTTTTAAAACCTTGTATTTCCTTAAAACAAGACATTTTTTTTTTGTGTACATAAATTACTATTTCAATTTCTTAGTCTCCCAGTTCATTATTACTATCAATTTTCAATAATTTCTAAAAACATTATTTGCAAACTCTCAAATTTTAAAACTAGTTACACATGAACTAAAAGAAATAAGGGCGAAATCAAAGGTTACTTGACCGTTTGGTACAGATGATGTCGCGTTTACTGTTTCATTGCATAAATTGATATTTAAGTTTATTGTAGTAGGCGTTAAAACAGGACACTAATTGAAAGTGTAAAAGCTTTGAAGTGTTAAAAAGGTCCTTTTTTAACACTTTATGTAGTCTACTAGAATGGAGTACTATAACTTCATGGTAATGATTAAAAAAAAACATCATTTTTTTAACGGTCGGGTCGTGCAAATAAGTTATTTTATATATCGAAAATTAGTTATCAAATAAATTATTACAATATTTGATAAATTTCGATGTAAGCCAATACTAGCGAAGTTCTAAAGCATACCTTAATACCTTGTAACGAGCCACTGGCATGGAATTATTGCCACTATAAAATGGCCGCATAAACTTTACCCAATACCAAGGCACTCGTAAATTATGCCAAAACCACACTGCTCCTTTTGCTGGAATAATTGCTGTACTATCTCTTTAGATTAATGAATTCCTTTAGATATTATATCTAAGATAAAGTCATTAAATCAATAGGTAGATTTTAACAGATGTTGAAATAATTTGATGTCTTTGTTTGTGGCTTAGGTCCCTGAGGGTCCAATTGCCAGTACGTCCCTCTGTGTCGAGAGGGGGTTGTATTCTGGGTAGGAGTCTCCAGTAGGTCGGGCCTGTGCCCCTGGTGGCTCCCGAGCTTTTCACTTTTTAATTGTTAATACTTATTGTACTTTCTTCGATGCAATGCATAAATTGTCGACTGTCAAACCAAGATCTGCTACTGGTGTTACGTATAACCTTCACTTTCACTTCTGACAGTTCCCATGGCACGCCCATCTATTTCCCGCCATTTGAGAAATACCTCGTGTTCATCACCAAACAGGATACCATCAGCTTATAGGAATCTTCGCTCACAGCGCTTAGATCCAGAAGAAAGATGCCGTCAATTTAGCGTGAATCTTTCCTTGATCCCCGAAGGTAAAAAACGTTCATACGACACCTCTAGCCGCCACTCCGGGAAGAACTTTGTAGTCCTCTACGCACGTCCGCACTGTTCGGAGGTTAGTTATGGTATAAATTAAGTAAACCCTTCAAAATGTTTACCAACGTTATTATTTAACAAATAAATGTCGAGGCCTCACATAACTGCAACAAGCCCGTGATCGTGCGTCTCCCTGGTAAAATGTAGGGGATGCGGTGCAAAATATTTGTATAAAATAAAATTGCAGTAGGCAATATGAGTTAATTATAACTTCGCTTTAAGTTACACCTGATCATAAAATAAATGTTTTGCAAATAAGGCAACACTTTTTAAGTTTGAGTCACATATAACCACACCGAGTCCTGCACCGTAGCATGGCAATGTCTCATTTTTAAAATGTGCCGTTGTTGCCAATGCCGTAGGCTAAAAAATCACCGCTCGTGTACGGCCAACATACCCTCCGCACCCCTTTTTTTAACAAGCAAACAATCATCACCGACCAATCGTTTGTACGCCACGCTGCGTAGGCTGCGGCGCATTTTGATCAAACTTGTAATGTTTATAGTTTGATTTCTTAAAATATTAATTTTAAAAAACCTTATAATTCAAAAAATAACAATGTCTCGTAAGTTTTACTCACATACTATTTACAAGATGCAGCAATTAAAATAATTTTACATTTTTTAATACTTATAAAATCACTTTTCTTCTATTGTTTCTTTACACAACTAACCTTTAACCACTAACTTTTAATTCTTTATACGTAATGAACTGATATTAAAGGTGACGCCCGTAAACTCAAAGCTATCCGATTCACGTATGATTTCATTGGCTGGGCATGTTTCAGACAGTACGAGACACGATCGTGCTACGGTGCGGGTTTTGTGGGACATCGATGCGGTTATGTGTGGCCAGACTTTTACCTATACTAAACTTGTCTGGGGAATGGCATCCCCTACAACCCTCAGCATTCTTGATGCCATTCAAAAAGAAGGGCTGATTCGTCTTATTAATGATCCTTTACTTACTCGGAGACTTCCTTCTCTTGCTCCATCGTCGAGCTGTGGGAGATCTATCGCTCTTCTATAGATACTTTTACGGCTTCTGCTCCGACGAATTATCCAGTATAGTCCCTCCTCTTGCAGCTCCCAATCAGAAACTCGTGGTAGCCGCACGTATGCATCCCTATACCGGTTCAATTGGACAGGCCCCGAACTTCCCATTTCGTTCGTTCTTTATCCCTAGAGTTTTTAGACTGTGGAACCTACTGCCAGCGGAGGTCTTTCCTTCCCCCCCAAATCTTCAAGTTTTTAAGTCCCGTGTTAACAAAACTTCCTCTTACTCCTGCTTAAGACACCCACGGTAACGTTAGTATTTAGGCTTTCAGCCTTCGTGAATTGCTTTAACTTCTTGTTAACGATTAAAAAACAGCATTTTTTAACAGTCGTGGAAAAAAATTCTTTGTAGGAAAACTGAAATTATCAAAATTGTAATCGATTGTAGTATATTTCTTACAGCTATGTATACAAGTATACATATTCCTCTTTAAAATACTAATGTCCGTTATTTACTTCTTTTCAGTTCTTCGTGATGAATTTAAAACAGTTCCAACGGACACAAGAGTAGCTGCTGGCGAAACGGCTTTGTTACAATGCGGAGCACCACGGGGTCATCGAGCCAACTTTAACGTGGAAAAAGATGGAAAGCCAACTGATGTAGATGGAAGAAGAATACGTATAGTTGACGGCGGTAATCTTATGATTGCCGATGTAAGGCAACATGACGAAGGAAAGTACCAGTGTGTAGCACATAATTTAGTTGGATCAAGAGAAACGCCAGAAGCTAGTCTCAAAGTATTTGGTAAGTTGAATTGTTTGGCCCATATCTCGAAAAATATAAAATAAAAAAAAAAAAAAAAACATCTAACTACACCGCTGGATTCTACGTAAAAACATCTATCAATATCAGTTTTTAGTTTTCTAATAAGTTACATGACAACTGAAATACGAGGGGGTCCAGAAATCGAAAAAGAGCCAATGAAAAATCTTTAGTGGCATCTTTCGTTTCAGCAAAAGTAGCAGCAGTTCGCGAAAACCGCAAGTCTCTATTTGTAATAACCAAGATGGTTTATGTTGTGCAAAAGAATATTCTTTTATATATTATAAAAAAAAAGGACTTCGAATAATTAAATATAAGTTTTTTTGTCTATAATAGACGTAGGTACAAAATTTTCAATTATCCCAAACTTTTGGACTTTAAACAATTTTCTAGACCATCCTTAAACAATAACAAGGTCAACCTACATATTCTATATTTAAACACAACACAATTTAGGGGGAAAGAGAAGAGTAGAAGTGGCAAAGACAAGAATGAGACGAGCAACTAAATGTAAATAAATTATCCGAGAGAGAGATAGCTGCTGGGTCTTCCTTGTCTGTCTTCAAGGAAGGTAAACGCAGATGGCGCGTGAGTCGACTTTATCGTTTACCCGCCAAATTCAAATTATATAGCTGTGCTATTTTTGCCCTTAATGTTAGGTACTTGTTTTTGTTTCCTATTAATATAAAATATTGGGGTTTAGTTCAATAATTACAGACACCTAATTATAAATGTCATTTTTTTAGTTTTTATAAAGATGTTTTCTTACAGATAACCATGTCAATATTAGCTTAAATTATCTGTTGAAAAGCACAAATTTAAAATATACACTGTGATCACTAATAAAAGTCAATATTCAAAGTCCAATTAAAGGTAAAAAACCACGAAACACAATAAATCACAGAAAATGTAAACAAATTGTCCAAACAAATCGGCCATTGAAAAATATCAAACACAAATATCGAATAACATTTCGGCGTGCCTGTCTGCGGCAACGTTGTCAAGTTAAAAATATTCGATTCATGGTATATTTTCTTTCTCTTAATTAGATGTGAGCCAAAAAAGGACATTAAAGTTTACATGCAGAAATTGTAAACAACTTGGGAACCAGGGCAAAGCGATGATTGCTCCATCTACGATAGCCTGCAATGATGAAAGACAAAGACATATTTATTGGAACTTGCGTTAAACCAGAAAGAGATAAATACAATGGACAAATTGTTAGGACCAGTTACTCGTCTCATTGTTGTCTCTGGAAGTGGTAAAAAGTTAACGATGTACGGGCTACCTCTAGTGGGGGATATGCTGGTACCAAATTAAGTTAGTTTAGTTAAAAAAATGCAATGTTAAGTTAGTTAATTAAAAAATACAAAGATAGTTTTTATTGTCCACCGGTCTTATGGTCCCAAAAGATAGTTCCATATGGCATATTGGTCCAAGCAAAGACAATTATAGTAAAACTATAATTGTCTTTGGTCCAAGTGACGTAAAATGGCCCTATATAATTAAAAAATCCACGTCACAATATTTTAAGATTAACTGCTTAAAGTAAAACTCATTATTCTATGATAGGTTTTAATCTACTGAAAGAAATGGCAGCACTAAAACTTTTCACATATTCCAACATCGATCCATGTCACAACTCGAAAAAGTTTCTTTTACAAATGCAACAGCAAACATTGCGAAGTAACTTTTCATAACTCTCATATATTTCTTCGGATATAACCAAGAAATATCTTATGTTTTATTTTGTGTTGATTTATTAGAATAGTTTTTGTTTGACAAATATGGGAATATCGAAAGACAAACTATTATATGCCATGTGACAAACAAGTAATAAAAAAATGGAAGAAAGTAAATATTTGCACAATGGAAAAAGACAAAAGTTTTTATACTGTACATCGACCCTTTCTATAGGTAAGAAAGAATCTTCGCTCCTTTATTCCAGCTGGTCTTAATGTTGCGTACTTTTTTATTTTTAAGTTAAATTTAAAGCGCCTAAATCTTCTTCAATGATAGTAAAACTTTTTGAAGTTGAAGTTTTAGTTTCTGGTACCTTTATAACCAAGACTGTTCCTCTATCTTCAATGTCATCAATAGTCATTTTGACCAACTCATCTCGTCTTAAACCTCCAAAAACACCCATTACCAATATGACTTTGTGTACCAAGTAGATATCATCAGGAGCCTTCTTAATAAATTTTAATATTTGTTCTCCTTCCAAAACTTTAGACTTCTTCGGGACGTATCCTTTCGACTTAACTTTTAAAAAAGATATGAGACGATGGTATTGCGAAATGTCTATATTTTCATAGACCATCAACGTAGACCTTAGGGTGGAATACTTGGTCCAGAGAGAGTTCGGACTGTATTTTTCCGACTAAAAATAATAAAGTTTGTTAAACATATGTATTAAAATAAAATCAATAACTTACCAGTTCCTGAAAATATGCCATTAAAACGGTTTCGGTTATTTGAAGAATTGCGTTCGCATCTTTCAAATACCAAATATGCCATACTCCCGATCATACTGTTGCCTTGATTTAACTGGCAAAAGATTTTCGGTCGCTTTTATGGCCTTTTCTCTTATATTTTGTGGAATTTCTTCCATTTTGAGCAAATCGTTAAATAAAAATGCCAACTGACTAACTGATAGAAACATCAAAGTCAAACTTAACACCAGTCATTATCTACTTACGTATACAGGTACAGGTGCAACTTATTTTTATATTGCGAATAAATAATGTAATTAGTCATTGAAAAACTCTTTTTGGGTAAAACATAAAGCATTGTATGCACCACGGGCTTTACTGGACTATAATGCCCATCAGGTCGAAATAACCCGAGGGCCTCTGGCCCGATAACGCCCTTGATACATAAATAGCATTTTTTTGCATTAGAAACTGTAACCAAATACCATCTTCTATTATTTTCAGTTAAACCCTTCTTCAATAAAAGAGCCTCAAGGCATAGAAGCCTTGGCAGGAAGTAGGGTTATACTTCAGTGCCTCTCAGATGGTGATCCTCTGCCTAACGCTGGCATGGAGACGCGATGATGGGAAATGCCTCTTGGCCGAGTGTCAACTGATTAGATTGATAAATCCTTACACAAATCGAGAAGCGTTCAGCCAGGGGACGAAGGTCTCTATATCGCTGCGGCGACAACATTGTGGGATAGTGTTTCGGCAAAGGCGTCACTAGTTGTAAACTGTAAGTTGCATCTCAGCCATAGGATAACTTAATGATAAATAAATAATAGTTTAAAAAAACTAAAAAACACGTGTTTTATATGCAACCGAACTAAAATTAGAAAATAATTTTCATTACAAAGTTTGTATTACAGTAATAAAGGTCAAACAATGAATCATAATTATATACCTCAAAATATAAATTATAATAAAATTTAAGATAATAACAGAATAATTCACTTCAGAGTAAAAGCGTGGTAGCATTTTACTAATTATATTTCACAAATGTATAATAATTATTTAACATTTAATATATTAAGCACCCCACGCTTTTATTCTGAAGTAGAATTATTCTGACTACTTATCTTAAATTTTATTATAATTCTATTTTGAGGTACCTATAATTATGATTCATTGTTTGACCTTTTATTACTGTAATACTAAACTCTTTGTAATGAAAAATTATTTTCTAATTTTTAGTCTGGTTGCATATAAAAAGCTGTGTTTTTTTGTAGTTTTTTACACTAGAACTTTACATGGCAACAACTGTCAGACTTAACTGTCAATCTGACACTGTTCATAAAATTTATTTTCAGTATACTTTGGCAAATCATCATGAATAAACTTACGCTTGACCAACGTTACCAAATTATCCAAATTTACTTTGAAAATCAGTCATCAGTTCGCCAGACTCATAGAAGACTTCGTGAATTTTATGGGCCACACGATCGTCCATCTGAGTTACTAATTCGTCGTACTGTGGATAGATTTCGTACCACGTACTCTTTACACGATGTGAAAACACCACTACGTCGAAGGAATGTGCGTAATGAAAGAAATATTGCCGCTGTGCGTGAAAGTGTGGAAGAGAATCCAAAGTTATCCATTCGTCGTCGGTCGCAACAAGTTGGGCTCTGTCCGTCAACTACCTGGCAAATTTTGCGGAAAGATCTTGATCTATACCCCTATAAGATCCAACTGGTGCAAGAATTAAAGCCGCAAGATCATGGCTTGCGTCGTCGTTTCGCTAACTGGGCATTAGGACAGCTGGAAGGTGACCCGTTGTTTTATCGTAAGATTCTGTTTAGCGACGAGGCTCATTTTTGGCTTTCTGGATTTGTGAATAAACAAAATTGCCGGATATGGTGTGATGCTAATCCACAGGAAATCCAACAGACTCCATTACATTCAGAAAAAGTGACCGTGTGGTGTGGTTTACATGCTAATGGGATCATCGGACCTTATTTTTTTTAAAATGAGGCTGGACAGAACGTTACGGTCAATGGAGAACGTTACCGAACCATGATTCATGAATATTTGTTTCAAAATATGGATGATATTGATCCAGACGAGATGTGGATGCAACAGGATGGCGCTACATGCCACACGGCGAACGAAACTATCGCCTTGTTGCAAACAAGGTTTGGCGACAAATTAATTTCAAGAAATGGACCTGTTACCTATCCACCCAGATCCTGTGATGTGACGCCCCTAGATTATTTTCTGTGGGGCTACGTCAAGTCATTAGTGTATGCTGATAAACCAGCAACGATGGAGCCTTAGAAGCCAACATTACTCGTGTTATTCATGATATACGACCGGAAGTACTCGAAAAGTCACTCAAAGTTGGACTAAAAGAATAGCCTATCTGGTAGACTGCCACGGTGGCACACATGCCGCAAATAATTTTTTAAACATTTTAAAAGCGCAAATTCGGTACCCTTTGAAAATAATACAAAAAACATAAAAAGGCCGCCTGAAATCGGACTATTTTATACAAAGGCGCCGCTATCCTTTACAGCGACACGCCGATACACTATGGGATAGAAATCCATTATTTTGGCCAAAAAGCAACTTTGAAATTTTAATGGCTCATGCTGTGTATTTCAAAGTAGATACTTCATACATGTACGCAAAATTATAAAAGGATATGACGATTTTATTGGGGTAATAAGAAACTTGAAAATGTATTTTAAGTAAACATAAATATACAACATTTAATCTACCTAGTTTATTATTAGCCTTGTTTACTAAAAAAGTAAAAGAGTTTAAATAATAAGAGCTATTGTTGTGTTTCCGATGCAGTCTCGTGAAGTCTCGCTACTTTTGTCAAAGATTTTTTACCTTTTTCTTTATCAGTTTTTGTACTTACAATTGCCTTCCTACTTTTTGGTACTTCTGAGTGTAAGAACAGATACAAGATTTTTTTATAATTTACAAGGTTTTCCATTTTAAAATTTAATATGTTTTGTCCTACACTCTATATCCTAAAAGATAAAAGCATTCTGATGAAAGATATGGATTCTACAGAATCTACCCAACAAAACAGTGTTTTTAACACGCTTTTATTAACTTGGGTTGTAACTATCTATCTATCAAGTATCTATCCATCTGGCTATGTTTGTAACGGAATCTTTGAGCCTAATTTTAACCAACTTCCAGCTATTCGATTTCTTTGAAACTTTGCACACGTATTAAGGACCCATGACAATGCAATAATCTGCAAACAGTATCCCGTTATCCTGCTTTGGATCGCCAGGAAAAAGAAATTCCATTATATTATAAAAACAACACCTGGGTTGCCATCTGTTGGCAACATTCCAAACTTTGCTACTCAATGGCGAAAAAATTTTTAGTGAGGTTGCCATCTGTTGGCAACATTCCAAACTTTTGCTACTCTTGTTCACTAAAAATTTTTTCGCCATTGTCAAGAGTAGCAAAGTTAATTGATATAACGAACTAAAATGAAAAATAATTAATAGTTTAAAAAAACTAAAAACACGCTTTTATATGCAACCGAACCGAACTTAGAAAATAATTTTTCATTAAAAAAATATTGTCATTTCATAGTAAGAAAGCGTGGGGGTGCTTAATATATTAAATGTTATAATTATTATATTTGCCAATATCTATGATGGAAAAGTTATGAAAAAATAGTAAAATGCACCCCACGCTTTTTACTATGAAATGACAATATTTTTTTTAATGAAAAATTATTTTCTAATTTTAGTTCGGTTGCATATAAAAGCGTGTTTTTTAGTTTTTTCAAACTATGGTCATTCGGACAACAAGATCATGTATGCCAGGGCAATGCTTAAGGTCCCTCTCAGGACCTTGCATTCAGATTACTGGGCATGAGCAGAACTCAGCTGAGGACTATTACAGGCCTGGTATCCTGGACACTGGTATCCTAAAATAGCTTGGCCAGATTGGGTCTGGTAGCAGATACCATCTGTAGGTGGTGCAGAAATGGGGATGAGAACCCCTTCTTACGTGATTATGGAAGTAGCATGGGGCTAGAGGGTCCACGAGAGGAGCATATCTTTGGAACCCACCAAATTGAATCCGAATCACTAAACCTTGCGGGACAGGACCTAGGACGAATGCTACAGTTGGAACATAGCATCGACCTGGACAAAGTACCGACACTCTAAACGATATCCCCTATAAATGGGATCTGCGTACAATAGCCAGCGCTGGCTGAGTGCGCAGCAAATATCTTTAAAAACCTAGGAACAACTGAAGGTATCAAATGCTCTTTTCGCAGAAAGCTTTAGATTAACTGAGGAATCTAAGGAAAATTAAAGAGCCAATTCTATATCGGATATATGACGAAAAGTTCAGATAAACGTGGATATAGAAATGCGTTGGTTTTCTAATACAGGGTGTAAATCTTTATAATAAAGTTGGTTGCACTAAACAGTGTTGTAAATAAATAATCTTATCTGGAAAAAAAAATAAATTATAACAGTAAAGGCCTATTACTTATTATTTACAACAAGTTCTATAAAAAGTCGAATTCGACGCTCATCATTGGGATTTCGGAAACCGTAAGAGATACAGGATCGGTTAAATGGAGGCAAAGTTGCGCAATTTGATGCTCAATAAAATGCCGTTTTTGCGTTTTAAAAAATTCCGAGTACTTCCGAAGATATTCGAAAAAAACCGGAATTTTCAATTTTGGTTTCTATTGTTTCCTGGCTATATTTGTTAAGATAACTCAAAATGAAAAACACGTTTTCATGGCCACTTTTTCTGCTCTATAATTCAGTGTGATTAAATATTGAATCTGACGTTTCGGCTTCTGGCGACCATCATCAACTTAATTTTTTTAAATACGGACCTGATATTTTTTCAATTTAATTAAATCCTTTCATCACTCTTAAAACACTATATATAGCCACTTTGATATTTGCCGACGTTTCGTACAGAAAATTCCATCACCAGAATATTGCATATTTATTTCACCATAATACGGCCCTGAACTACATTTTTAGGTAAAAGGTAAAAAAAAAGAATAAACTTATTACATATTCATAATGTTTTATTGCAACTCATTGATATCTAACAGCGGAAATTACTTTATTAACAGAAACTAACCAGCAGGTATCGAATTCAAGGGAGAACTTCATTTAATGTATGGATTGGTATGTGGAGGAACAAAATTATTGGACCTTTCGTTTACGAAGGGACCTTAACTTCCGAACGATATCTAAATTTGATTAGGAATGATGTCTTAGACGCCCTAGATAATCAACCTTTGGCGGTATTTCAAGAAATATGGTGGCAGCAAGACGGAGCTCCTGCCCACAATGGAAGGGAAGTAGCTCAATTCCTTTACCATATATTTCCTAATAAATGGTTTTGCAAGATGGCCCGCTAGGAGCCCAGAGCTTAGTCCCCTAGATTATTTCCATTGGGGATATCTTAAGAACCGTTTATTTAAAAATGCACCTCACGACCTTTAAGTACTACGACAAAATTTGATAAAGGAAGTTGCTGCCATTCCTGCGAGAACAATTAATCGAGCTGTATTAAAAATACAAAGCAAAGCAAGAAAATGCATTGAGGGGGAAGGTTATCTCTTTGACCACCTATAATAGTGATTAAATTATGTTTATTTTTAATATCATCAAGATAGTATTACAAATTGTTTATGTAAGCTGATTTGTTGTCTACCTTTTTGTATCTTATGTCTAATATTCATGAAATTTTCGGTTAATAAAGTAATTTCCGCTGTTAGATATCAATGAGTTGCAATAAAAAGATTACGAATATGTAATAAGTTTATTCTTTTTTTTACCTTCTTACCTAAAAATGTAGTTCAGGGCCGTATTATGGTAAAATAAATATGTAATATTCTAGTGATGGAATTTTCTGTACGAAACGTCCGCAAATATCAAAGTGGCGATATATAGTGTTTTAAGAGTGATGAAAGGATTTAATTAAATTGAAAAAATATCAGGTCCGTATTTAAAAAATTAAGTTGATGATGGTCGCCAGAAGCCGAAACGTCAGATTCAATATTTAATCACACTGAATTATAGAGCAGAAAAAGTGGCCATAAAAACGTGTTTTTCATTTTGAGTTATCTTAACAAATATTGCCAGGAAACAATAGAAACCAAAATTGAAAATTCCGGTTTTTTTAGAATATCTTCGGAAGTAATCGGAATGTTTTAAAACCCAAAACGGCATTTTATTGAGCATCAAATTGCGCAACTTTGCCTCCATTTAACCGATCCTGTATCTCTTACGGTTTTCAAAATCCCAATGATGAGCGTCGAATTCGAGCCACCCTGTACAAGTTGTACAGGGTGGGCCGTTTATCTTGGGACACTACCTTATCTCAGAAACTATAGCAGATGGAGCCAAAAGTTAAATACAAAAGTTAATGGGGTGTTACAAACCTTTAATTTATTTAAATGTTGTATATACAGGGTGTTTCATTATTCATGGGCGAGTATCAACTTTCTTATTTTAAATGGAACACGTGGTATATTATTTCATTTTTAAATTCTGCACGAAATTCTAGACATACCTGGTGTATAATGTCCTATACCTAAGTCTAACCTTTTTGACATTTTAAATTTTTATGCGAAAAATGACGTTTGCTAGCCGTAAAATATCTGCCAATTTCTTCATTCGGAAGCATTTATTGTTTCACTTCAGTAAGCTTTGTTGTAGACAAAGGACTCAAATAACGGATTTTTACGCAATTTTGATAACTATTAATACAGGGTGCGCGAAAAAAGGTAAATTGTTATACTGTCGAAAGCCACTCGAGGTCTCTCGGCGGAAGACGAGGGATTCCCTGCCTCCTCTTGTTTTTAACATAAGTATGTGTATTTAAGTAAAGATAAATTTCAAACAACAAAAAATGGTAAAATCTTGTAATATTGTCTATATTTTTTAATCAAATTTTTATTTATTTTATTGTATACATACATTCATACGGAATACAATTAAAAATCCTTTGTTTATATACGCTCAGAATCACAAAAATATTTAAAAAAATATTCAACAGGTATATTAACCCGCATAAAAAGTGACAGAAACAAATAAACTGTAATACAACGGTTTATTTCTGAACTGAACTTTTAGTTCCAACAAAAATTCCAGGACTGCTAATCATGTTACGAACCGGTAACGAACTGATTCCATTGTAACCCGCGAACACAGAACTGTTACTAAAAATTCAGGACTTTACTAACCGCGAACGCTGCTTTTTTCACTGCGCATGCGAATAGTCCCAGAACCGGTTCAGAATCGAACCCGCTAACAAAGCTAATGAATACCGTTTCAAGTATCTGCCGAACCGTAGTAACTTTTGAAATCCCCTCTGGGGTTCCCCTACCATAAAAGAGATAAAACAAATCTGATTGCATAATCACTGTTTAAATTTTGAAATAAATTCGGTGGTATAATTAAATCATGGCTAACTTGTTGCAAAAAATATTTAACCTGACCCGAGTTTCTAGTACCACGCCACGTGCCACCGGTTTTATAGTAGGCAGAGGCGAAATAAGAGAATGTTTTGTAGGTGATACGTGTTTTAGCAATGGATTTTTATGATTTATCTAAAAATATGTAATCAGGCTCTGTCCGAGGCTATGTGCGTTTGAAAAGGTTTGTTTACTTTATCATTTTTTGTGTACTTGACGGCATCGCTTTCAGAATGAATTAAATATGGGCCCGTCTATACCACTTTTCCACTGAACCCCTTAAATATTACTTTTTAGTTTGCCCATATATTAAACTAACACTGTGTATTTTGCCAAAAAAAAAGTAATATTAATTTATTTTAAAAAACAAAGTTGTCAGTGGTAAAGGTGTGATCGGTAAGTTATTACTAGCACAAATTATCAGAATATACAGATGCGAAAGTGCGGCAAATAACGCTTACTTGTTTCTATGACCTTGAGAAAGGTCTAAGGAGAGATAGACTTTTATAGTAACTAATTATCCAGCTTTTTATGTGTGGAAAACGGAACAAAAGAATAATACACTAATTGGAAATTTACAATCTAAAATTTTACCCATTCTTTGAACGGTAAAATATTGTTAGTAGATGTCACGTTTGGATCAACCTGTAATAAAATGTCTATACCTGGTTGCACCAAACATTTTTAAAAACGATTAAACCAATGGGGGTTTAGAATGTTTAACAAAAAGCCATTTAAAAAAAAACCTTGCCTAAAAACTGCTTATTAAATTAATTAATGTTATTCCGTTTTTTAGCTTAATTGTGTATTAAAAATTTTGTGTAACTAGGGATTGAAACAGAATAATTGAAAGCCGAGTAACACAAGTTTCTAAAGAAACCCCGACGCAATCTTTTACAGCAATACAGATGTTGCGTTAGTAATACCCAAACCTAATTGTTTTGTTTTTTTTTTAATACTGAAAAAACACCTCATTTTTTAAATTTGAAATATAGCCTTTTAAATGACAGTGCAGCTATAAATAAAAAAATATTTTCCTCTGTTTAGGCACATACTGATTAATATCAATAACTTTAGTAACATATCTAAGTAATTTGTAATAGCTTTGTATTAATGTTAAATAGTCTTAAAATAATAGTGGTCCTTTGGGAATCTAAAAAGTGATCCGCTCCCGGTGATGGAGGAACAGAATAAATATACACATTTATATCCCATATTAAACGGTAAAAAAATTAACAAGACACTATACTAACACTTTAATAATAAAAAACATAAAAGTTCACAAACAACTAAACACAATTAACTAACTTATGTTCACGTTGTATACCAACAAAAGTATGGGACTAACTGACACCTAGATGAGCATTAGGTCACGTACTAAATCGTGGGGTGTATATCCACCACGCAGTCGGAGGGACGATAGTGGTGAGAGATTTCAACGAACACGCTTAGTTTCGCATCTGGGTATTCTGATAATTTGTTAATTTGTGTTACTAGCAAATTTAGATCAAAAAGGAAATGGGCGAAAGCAATACAAATTTTGCAATTTCCTGTACTATTCTATCTGCCTCTGATTTTTTACTTTATTTTCATTCGAATAAACCGTTACAAAATATCCCATGGCTAACTGCATTTAATAATAATAATCTCTAGATCAATATGATTTGCTATTTAAAAATACCATAAAGAATTTGCAGTGGTAGCCTGAAGGAATAGTTTTATTATACTGGTTGGCCAGTAGGTAGGTAACTGGTATTGCGGATGGTGATCTAAATAAATCTTGCAGCAAAGTAATTTGTTGCTTTTTCAGGTTTAAAAATACAGGGTGTTTTCCAATAACGGTACGAAACTTCAAGGTATGATTCCTTATGTTATTTTATGCAAAAAGTTCCTATAAACATATGTCAGGGCTGCTTCCTTACCGCGATACAGAGCGGTAAGATTTAAGAAAGTAAAATCGATTTTTTTCTAAATATTTTTATTATGCTTAAACCGATTTGGATGCAGTTTGGTACATTTATTTCAAGTAATAGAGACATTTTGCACCCCTTATTTTGCAATTCCGTTGTGGTTAACCTTATTCTGAGACTGCACAGTAACGCAAACATGGTTCGTTATTGTTATTAACCATACCGGATTCCTTTAATTACGGATGAATACCGAAGAGCTTATCGTTATCGTTATCGTTATTGTTAAACTGCGTGGTTGCCGGATTATAGAAATTTTAATATCAAAATGCCGTATTAATTAAAATATCATTTATACATAGGCTCTAATTAGCGAAACATCTATAGCAGTAATAAAAATCAAATGGTGTTAAGAAATTAAAACGGACTTGCACTTTTACAGATATTGTAAATCAGTAATTAATTTAGATGTTACAATCTGGCACACTTGCTTTTTATTCTACTACCAAACCTAACCTTACTTTTTGTGTTTTGCTTATACTGTATTGTTCGCATCTACTTTAAAAAACAAAATCAACAGAAGTGTTTGAATATATTTAAATATCAATTTATATCTTATGAAGAATAAAAGTAAATACTGATTTTTCGTTAACTTTAAAATCGGTGAACCACAGGCAAAAATAAGGTTATGTGTCGAAAGCGCAGATGTAAGATATATTTCTTAAAAGAGGCTGCAAAATCTCTGTCTTCAACTGCTGCCGTAATCGTTATGTTTAATAACGATAACCATAAGGAGGCCAAAAAACGTCTGTTATTTTAAGAGGTGCAAAATGTCTCTAATAAGCCGCTTCTTTAGCTCTAACCAGATTGTTCTTAATGAGTCCAGTAGGAGTGGGCACCGCAACTTATATTATTAAGAAAAAAATGTACGCCACTGACTTTTGACTTTTTACATTTTTTTATAATTAAGCAATTAAAAATGAAACTTTTTAGTCTCGTGTATTTTTGTATCTCGCTTTGTTTTCGAGAAAAACAAAAATAAAGACACTTAAGTGATACTAAAAAGTATTCATAAACAACATAAAATAAAATCAAAATCAAAAAATTAACAATTTTGACCTTAGTAAATAAGAAAAATGACAATTTCCGATAAAGTATCCTACTGCTCATTAATTTTAAAGCAAATAATTGTTTATTTTTTATTTTTGTTTTTTTTACCGTGTCGTCTATGGGTACTTTAAGAAGAAATTAAAGTGGCGTTTTTCTCGAAAACGAAGCTAGATACAAAAAAATACACGAAAATAAATAGTTGTATTATGAATTGCTTAATTATGAAAAATTATAAAAATGTCAAAAAGTCAGTGGCGTACTTTTTTCAATAATATAAGTTGCGGTGTCCACTGAGACACCACTGGTCCCAATAATAACAATCGAGCGACCCTCACCCATCTTTATAACGGATAAAAACTGTTTTATATTAAAGATAGAACTTAAACAAAGGTATAGCAATGGGGTTGCCTAAAAAAATAAGGTCAAGGCTATACCCAATTGAAAAAAATAAGTTTTAAATTTTTTGAGTGACCCTGTATAATGACATTTTTTTATTATTGTACATGACAGTACTAATATATTAGTACATTTTGTTTCTTCCATTTTATAAATAAAGCTGTGGTAAATTGTTAAATTTTAAATTAAAAAAAAAATTAGTACATTCTGTATTATTTAAAAATATATATACAGGGTGATTCACGGTCGATGGTAGGTTAGACGTTTATGGAAAACGGAACGCAGAATTTTTCTGAAAATTTAGCATCTTACATTTTCCTTCCTGTTCTATCGATCTAAAATATTTTCAGCATTGCGACGTTGCCGCTTCTATCAAAAGTCCTAGAAACTTTATTTTTTTAAATGGAACACCCCCTATATTAACAAGTTTTTATATTCGCCCTTTTATTATAATACTTTTTTGTTAATATTGCCCTATACCTATCTCTAACGGTTTTCGAGATAAAAAATAATTTGTGTTAAATATGGTCCAAAACATGGCCCTGATTAAACTTAAGTAAATTAGTGCTCTCAATTCATGAAAAGTTGATGTTTTTGTGGTAGTTTAGACAGACACGATATTTTTAATGAACACCAAGAAATCGACTTCATATCATACAGGGCGTGCTAAAATTATTATTATTTCCGTTATTCATAAAAGGGGTCAAAAGATCATTTTTCAAATGAAACCCCCTGTATATTTCTCAATAAAATAAAAGATGAAGAAGAACGCTTTAAGATGACATATCATGTCCCTATACCTAAATTATCAAGTTTCCTTAATAAAGCCGGTTTTTGTGAAAAGATATTTTTAAAAAATTTAATTTCAAGTAACCATGGAAATATCAAGCTTATAACAGTTTGGTGACTTTTATAAGTAACTTATAAACAGTAATTGAAGGTGTTTTAAGTTATCTTTCAAAATGAACGCAAATATTGATTATTTAAACGAAGTTCTTATAAAATTATTTATTTTACTTGGACAGTGTGATCAAATCATTTGCCAGAAGTTGCAGAAAAATTTACCCAAATGTATCCTGAATTAACACCAATGAACGAGAAGAAGTTTTTACGACTACAAAATAATTTTATTAGGTATGGCTTAAATTTAAAAGCTCCTCAACATTACTAAAACCTGTTACTTCAAATGAATACAATATTGTTAACGTTTTGGCATATTTTTATGCATATCCAGAAGCTTCAATTCGTAGTGCAGAAGCAGATATGGGTGTATCATATGCTTCAATACAACAAATTTTGGAAAATCACAGAAATGCATCCGTATAAATTTACTAAAGCTTAAGCCCTTAAGCGGAAGACTTTAAACGTAGAGTGCATTTTTGCGAAACCCTTTTAATATTTACACAGGAGGATCCAAAATTTTACACAGGACGATCCAGAATTTTTGTCAAAAATAGATCCGTGTAAAATAAATAATTTCATAAGAACTTCGTTTAAATAATCAAAATTTGCGTTCATTTTGAAAGATTATTTTAAACACCGTCAATAACTGTTTATAAGTTACTTATAAAAAGTCACCAAACTGTCATAAGCTTGATATTTCCATGGTTACTTGAAATTAAATTCTTTAAAAAATATTTTTTTACAAAAACCGAAGCTTTATTAAGAAAACTTGATGATTTATGTATATGGGCATATGTCATTTTAAAGCGTTCTTCTTCATCTTTTTTGAGTAATATACAGGGGTTTCATTTGAAAAATGATCTTTTGACCCCTTTTATGAATCACGGAAATAATAGTAATTTTAGCACGTCCTGTATGATATGGAATCGATATTTTCGGTGTAAATTAAATACATCGTGTCTGTCTAAACTACCACCAAAACATCAACTTTTCATGAATAGAGAGCACTAATTTACTTAAGTTGAATTAGAACCATGTTTTGCACCATATTTAACACAAAATATTTTTTATCTCAAAAACCGATAGAGCAAGGTATAGGGCAATATTAACAAAAAAGTATTATAATAAAGGGACGAATATAAAAACTTGTTAATATAGGGGGTGTTCCATTTAAAAAAATAAAGTTTCTAGGACTTTTTCATTCAGTGTTTTTTTTTTTATCTAAAAAATAGGAAATCAGACTCTGTCAGCGCTATCTGCCTTTGAAAAGGTTTTTTTGTGTACTTGGCGATATTGCTTTCTAGAATGAAATAAATGTGGACCCATCTCTATACGATATTAATTTTTTTACAGGTAACATCAGTTGCTGATTTACCGCCACCCATAATACAGATAGGGCCAGCGAATCAAACGTTACCGTTACATAGTGATGTGACTCTTCATTGTAAAGCATCCAATCCGGAAGGAGAACCACCGGTAAAAAAATGGTTAAGAAATGAAAAGAACCCTTGCAGAACAAATTACCCAGCCGATATACTCTTAGTAATTCTGGAACGCTAGTTATTGATGGTAAGTGACTTAAGTAGTATCAAAAGAATATAATAGCTACCGCAATAGAATTACGGACAAGAAGTGTAAAGAAATCGGCGCTGAAAATCGAAGCCCTTATAGAGACTCCGAAGCTGTCTATATAAGCGCGTGGTGATAAATCGTTCGTAATTCTGCAATTTGAACTGGAGTTTTATTGTGCTAGCTATAATATTCTTTGGTAGTATCCACAGCAAACCACGAAGGCTAAAAGCCTAAATGCTAACGTACCGTGGGTGTCTTAAGCGAGGTAAGAGGGAGTTTGTTGACACAGGACTTAAATACTTGAAGATTTGGGGGGAAGGAAGACCTCCGCGGGCAGCAGGTTCCACAATCTAGAAACTCTAGGGATAAAAGAACGAACAAAGTGGGAAGTTCAGGGCCTGTCCAGTTGGACCGTATAGGGATACATACGCGCGGAACCACGAGATTTCTCTGTTGGAAACCGTGAGTGGAGGAACTATACTGGACAATTCTTCAGAGCAGAAGCCATGCGAAGTACCTATAAAAAGCGATAAATCCCCCACAGCCCGACGATGGGCAAGAGAGAAGCCTTTCTGTAAGTGAAGGATCATTAATGAGACGAATAGCTCTTCTTTGAATAGAATCAAGAATGCTTAGGGTTGTGGGGGACGCCATGCCCCAGATATGAGAACAATATTCCAAGGGAGGTCGGTTTGGGACATATATAAAGTGTATAAATTAGAAGGGAAAATACTTTTGGCTCGAGAAGAAATCAAGCTTTTTGAAGCTGCCGTGGCTATAGATACAATGTGTTTATGCCAGTTAAGGTTACTTTCAAATGTGACGCCCACAAGATTGAAGGTGTCTTTGCTCTGTAAAACTTGGCCCGCTCATAAGTAGAGGGATGAGTATTTGATGACTCTTTCGCGACAAGGAACATGATTGTGTTTTGAATGCATTAAAATGGACGAGATTTTAGCGCCCCCAATCCAATATTAAATTAAGATCCTGCGAAAGAGATATCTGCATCGCTCTGCGTTTGTTTTCCAAGTCAGGTTTAGTAATGGGTTTAGGAACACTGAAAACTGGAGTGAAGAGGGTACTATCGTCGGCGAAACTATGAATGGAGTTAGTTGTGGACGAGAGAAGGTCGTTGATGTGAAGAAGAAACAATGTTGGTGCCAGAACTGAGCCCTGAGGGACTCCAGCATTTACTTGGTGAAAGCTTGAAGAATGGCCGTCCACAATAACTGATATACGACGATCAGATAGATAACTAGAGAGCCAAGTACAGAGTTTAGTTGAAAGACCATAGGAGGGAAGTTTATTAGAAGTGCGGCATGCCAGACCTGGTCAAAAGCTTTGGATATATCAAGAGCAACGATCTGGGACTCACCTAGAAACTCAAGAGACTTATTCCAGCAGTGTGATACGAAGGAAGAAGATCTGCTGTAGATCTTTTGTGGCGAAATCCATACTGCCTGTCATGCAAAATTTTGTGTTTTTCTAAGTACTTAAAATTTGTGAATTAATTAGTTTTCCATTACTTTACAAAGAACTGAGAGAGTTGAAATTGGTCTATAGTTAGATGGAAGAGATTTAGATCCTTTCTTGGGAATAGGTTGAACACGTGCAGCTTTCCAGCTTTCCGGAAAGATACCTGTGTCGTAAGAAATTCGAGAAGAGCCGAGTTAAGATTGGTGCAAGTTCTGGAGCACATTTTTTTAAAACGATTGCTGGTATGACCATCCAGCCCAGACGATTTCTTGGTGTTAGGGGAAGAAAGGATACGCTTAATGTGTTTTACCTTAAAAATAATATCGGGCATTTTATCGGGCACTGAGGGTAACCGCTGGTGAATTATGGATATTGATTTGGGAAGGTCAAGGGTTGAAGTGTGCTTGCTGGAATTGTTTTGGCCAATATGCATTAAATTGAACGAGATTTTGGCGCTCCAATCCAATATCAAATTGAGATCCTGTGAAAGAATATCTGCATCGCCCTGCGTTTGCTTTCCAAGTCGGGTTGAGAGATTGGTTTGGGAACCTGAAAAGTGAAGTGAAGGGTACTATCGTCAGCATAACTATGAATTGGATTGGTTGTAGAAGAGAAAGAAGGTCGTTGATGTAAAGAAGAAACAAAGTTGGTGCTAGTACTGAACCCTGTGGCACTCAGCATTAATTTGGTGAAAGCTTGAAGAGTGGCCATCAGCAGTGACTGATATACGTCGATTAGAAGAGACTAACTGGAGAGCCAAGAGCAGAGTTTAGTTGGAAGGCCGTAGGAGGGAAGTTTATTAAGAAGTGCGTCATGCCAGACTTGGTCAGAAAGCTTTAGATATATCCAAGAGCAACGATCTGGGACGCGGCAACTCCGATTTTGACGAAATTTGGTATACGGGGTTTTTGAGGCGCTGATCACGAATCTGAAATATTTTTTGGCGGAAACGTTTCGTTCTTGAAATATTCATCATCAGACTTTAATTTTAAACTAATCCTATTTTTACAATATTCCCCTTCTTTTTGCACACAATTCTTGATTTAAAGCTAAAGTGGCACACAATATTTGATTCTCACCTTTTAAAACTCCTTGTTTTTTACGTATTTTACATTATTCTTGCATTAAATTGCGATAGCTATACTTTGAATCATTTCAATCCCAGTGTGCCATGAAGCCCTATGTGTATGTATGGTTGCCGCATTATCAAAGAAAATCTACGCAATTTAATACAAAAATAATGTAAAACGTAGAAAAACGGGTTTTAAAGGGTGAAAATCAAATATTGTGTGAGACACTAACTTAAAATCAAGAATTGTGTGCAAAGAAGGAGGAATATAGTGAAATAAGCTTAGTTCAAATTTGAACTTTGATGATGAATATCTCGAGAACGAATCGTTTCCTGCCAAAAAAATCTTTTGAGATCCGTGATCAGCGCCCCCAAAAACGCCCGTATGCCAAATTTCGTTAAAATCAGGAGCTGCTGCAGGTTTCCTGTAACAAGTGCGTAAAAGCGACGTTTTTCGAGATGGGAAAGTTTGACAGCACGAGAGCCGTCAGGTGGGTGCGGCAATCCATGAGTAAAAAAGGACACCATGCATGTGTTACATGCTATGTTTTTCCACGACCGTATAAAAATTTCTCAAATTACCATTTTATACATGTTCTATTTATCTAAACTTATTAATTTTTGCAGCACAGCCATTATATTGCAAAAAAAATCATTGCCTCCTTATTTTTAATACAATTATCCTCTTTATAACTATGCATTTATTATTTTATTTTAGAAAATTGTACGTACTTCCTTTTTGTAGAAATTAATACTGAAACAGTACAAATTCCTTTTCAATTTCTAAGTGCTAAATCAAACTTATTATTACAAACAATTAATTTTTATTAATTTCCATTAAATTAATTTGCACACTGTCAAAGTGCAAAACTAGTGACACATGAACTAAAAGAAATAATGACGAAATCAAAGGTAACTTGACCGTTAAGTTCAGTCGCGTTTAAGTTCGATACAGCGGTTTTCATGACTGCCATTACTCGCCAGATGTTTGAAAAAAATTCTTTTTCAGGGCGTTTCTAGTTAAGGTGGTCTGTTTCTTGACACAAATCTGTGTGCGCGTTTTCCAAAATCCATTTCTATAATTTATTATTAATATAGAAACATATTTACGGGACGGTGGAGTGAAACAGGGTGCTGGGTGGGGACGAAACGGTAGAAAACCTACATTAAACGCCCAAAAACGTGGTCATTTCACAGTACACACCGCACTTTTTCTGTTTACAAAAATGTCCAAAAAATTGTTTAAAAAAAAATAAAAATAATATGGTTCAAACAATCCCGCCATGACTGTCACTGCACTCGGGGCACATGAAAAAGAGTGTAGAATTAAATTTACAGAAAAAACGTTAAATTTTTCGAGAAAACTATCCCACACATGATGAGATATCTCGTCCGCCATTAATTAAAGAAGGAAAATGTCATTTTGGTCAGCTGATAACATGAAGTTCGTCATTATGAAAATGACAGTCTTAATAGAAGCAGCGTTGCCAAACTTCTTATGAAAGAATTAACACCAAGCCTATTTCGGGGATTATCCACCATTTCCATGAGAAACAACTGTTATATTTTTTTGTAGAAATGCCTTCTCTTCCTTATGTTTAGGTATTTTCCTTTTTTCTGGCTACAAATTATTATAGAGAAGAAGGAATAACTTCTAATTTTCTTCATATGAATGTTGTCCGGCATATCTTCCCTTTTTTAAGCTGTGTGTTCGCTTTTCTCACTTTGTTGTGGGAACATCGCAGGACATTTACAGTTGTATTGCCACACCCTTCTTTTTTTATGCAGTGACAGCCATGGCGGGATTGTTGTACTATGACTTATTTTTATTTTTTTAAACAATTTTTTGGACATTTTTTGTAAACAGAAAGTGCGGTGTGTACTGTAAAATACTGTTTTTGGGCGTTTAATGTGGATTTTTACTGTTTCGTCCAGCACCCCTGTTCCTCCATCGCTCGTCCAGTAATATGTTTTATTAATAATAAATTATAGAAATGGATTTTGGCAAACGCGCACACAGATTTGTGTCAAGTATATTACATTACAAGTGTGGAAAATGACTAATTTCACACGAGTGGGAATATTGTAGCACGAGGCGTTAGCCGAGTGCGACAAACCCACGAGTGTAAGAAAGTCATTTTCACACGAGTACTGTACACTATTTTTCCTACGACCACAAATTATTCACCAAAAAAAAAAAAAATTAAAGTTTGACTGTTCAGAAAAAATAAAAAACAATTGAGAGCTTTGCAACACTAGGGTGATATTTACTTTGCAACACTAGTGTGATATATACTTTTCCTCACTGCTATATTATACTGTTTTGACAATATTTTTACTTTGAAAATCACCTACCTAGAAGCATTATATAACTTTTATCATTTTGGAATTTAAAAAGGCCCTCACTTAATAAAAATTGTATGGTGTTGTTAGGTAATAACGGTAATAGTTTAATACGGTTTTCTGCTATTATAAGGGTTTTTAAAAATTATCGATTCTTACATATTTTAGACACTCTTCTAAATAAAATGTAAGTGGGGCATATCCAAAATATTCCGTTTTTAAAAAATATCAGTAAATAAACTTACGGGACCGGGGAGTGAAAAGGGGTGCTGGTTGGGGTAAAATTGGTAAAACGAGTTAATGAAACTGAACATCACATGTAAAATTAAGTAAAAATAACAGTTTTTCCTCATATTTTTAAGAAAAAATATAAAAAATATGAAAATTGTAAATGCATAACCTAAAGTCCTAAAAGTAAGAAAAAACGACTACCAAACGTCAGTTACCATGCAAAATATGGAAAGCATTTATGGAAAGAATTTGGCAACGTCGGAAGGGTCTGATTCTATTTATGAATGGATAAAAGAAAGTGGATTCATAAAGTGTGTATTAGCCTTAGGTTTAATTGGGGATTAAAAAATTTTTTAACTAGTTGTTTGAGTACACGAAGAAAGAGAGAAAGGAATTTGATCTATAGGCTTTTTTTCTCTGGCGCTTTAGGTCGAACGGTCAAGCGGCAAGGCGGCCTCTATAAAGTGCGTGCTCAAAGGTAGAAGGGAGATTTTTAATTTGATCTACTTATCTGACAACACTGTTCCAGTCAGTGAAAGTTGTTTTTGTGGTTATGTCTATTTTTGTTTATGTTTTTATTTTTTCATAAATTTTATTATTACTCTTTTTAATATTGGAAGAAAGCTTATACTGTGTAGTAACTTAACGTCAATAAGATGATTTTCGCTAATTTGGGTTCTACCGTTTAAGGTAAATAAAAAGTTTTTTTACTGTCACTACAATAAATATGTCACGTGCAAAACCAATAGCAGTTTTTAGAATGACATCCTAATATGAGAAGGCCGTAATTGTTTGACTGCGATCCAGCGTTGCCATATCTCTTTTTTAAATGACATGCGTCATTTCAAAATATCTTTTTCAAATTTTACCGCCAGTTTTGTAACATCGGTGTTATATCTTAATTGTTGCTTAAATTTAAGATAACTTTAGTCGGTCTTGATAAGGCAAGTATGTTAATTCAGGATGTTTCTAAATTGAACTTAAATATTGACTTTCATGGCTTTTTCAACAATTAAGCATTTTTAATTAAAAAAGGATAAGATTTTTTAAACTTAAATATTGAAATAAATGAATGAAAATAATTAAAAACTGCAACTTTTGACAGCAGACTTACTGTAGGAAACTTGGCAACAAAGGATTGCAGTCAAACAATTACGGCCTTCTCTAATATGTATCACACGAGTGTTGTAAAGTACTTTGCAACACTAGTGCTGTAAAGTACTTTGCAACACTAGTGTGATATAACGCATTTTCTATGCATGAAATCAGTGTGCTATTTGCTATTTTCACAAGTGGTCGTAGGAAAAATTGAATTTTACTAAAAATATACATATATATCACCACACCAGGTGTCCCAATTCATTACACACGAACAAGATACAAAAGTAAACTTAAAAATAAATGTTCCATTTGGATACACTATTCTTATTGACAGTACTACACACAACGCCAAAGTCTTGGACTTCTTCTAATTTATTTAGAAAAATTTGAAATGTGACTAACGTATGTCCCTAAAAGTTTTGGCATACAATATTTCTATCGGTTTTTTTAACGAAGAAATTTATTTAAACACTAACTAGTTATCATAAAACTACAACTCAACACTTTAATCTAAACTATACTTATCGAATTGCGTGGTGCAGCCCATCTCTGGGCTCTACTTTCAGGACCGCAGAATTTCTTCGAATGGGTTCTCATGAGGTCCTGGACGGAATTCAGTTCAATTTCTCTTAATTTCTCGTAAATTCGCACGTGGTCTTCCACTTTGTGGGAGATTCCGTGACACGGTATTCCTGCTCGCACTCCGCTATTAGCTTGTTCTATAAACGGTCCTGCGTGAAATGTTTTCCAGCCCTGGAACATTCTGACAGGATTTCAGCTTTGGGGTAATCCGCCCAACTAACTCGTAGATACTTTTTTCTTATTTCTAATTTATACGACATCTTAAAGCGAAAACTTCAAAAATAAATGAAATCTCAAATCCCTGACAGTAAATAAAAAGCAAATAAACTTTCTGTTGTTTTCAAAGTGCAACTCTTTGATATTATTTTGTTTTTTGTTAAAATTAAAAAGACAATGAGTTTTCGTGCCAAAACTCTTTAGGACACACGTTAATTCAAAGTGTTGTCCATGTTGATTTTAATTTAGTTGAAAAACAATATTTTGAGTTCATGTATGTGGCTAAAATGAAAGTAAATAAAAAAAATGAAAAAACAGTGTTAATTTATAAATAACGTTTAGGTATTGCAACAAAAGTTACCTGTATGACAATACAAAAAAGAAAATACAAGCTAGCACTACTCTGTGGGCTCTCCCCTACTTCTCAGTAATGAGTTTACACGTCTGGGCATGGAAATGATTAAATTATTTATTAATTCCCTGCGATATGTGGTCCCATTCTTCTACGGCGGCTACCGCAAGTTTCTCCTCGGTTGTAGGTGGTGGATTGCAATTGTGGATAGCTCTAAAAACAATATCCCACAGATTCTCAATTGGATTTATGTCTGGGGAATTGGCTAGCCACTCTAATCTGTTGTATTCTTCAGCAATTAGAAACTCCTGAACTCTTCTGCCTTGATGGTGGTCTGGCGTTTATCATCCATGAAATGAAATTCTCTTCAGTTTCATGGAGGAGGGGAATGCCAATTGGCCTAACAACATTTTCCATGTAATTTCGCTAGTCATATTTTGTCTGTAGGCGAATTAATGGGGTTCAGACGGTTGTACGTCGCTCCTCCCAGAACATTACAATGTTTCTCCGTGATAGGGAACGACTTCTACGAGGATAGTTGAGTCTTGGACCGAGCGCTGTCTCCATACCCTTTGACGAGTTGTCATCACTGACCAGACCGAATCTTGATTTGTCAGAGAAAAGGACTCTTTCCCACTGGACTAAGAGGCCATTTCCTATGGTTTCTTGCCCACTGCGGCAGGCAGCACGGTGTCGAGGCAATAAAAGAGGTATCCTTAAAAAAATCTTCTGGTCCGTCAGATTTGCGCTGTGAAGTCTTCTGCAAATGGTATTGATAGGTGGGAAATTATGCGGTTAAACGTTACCTGGGGAAATGATCTGTCTGATGGCTGGGTCCGTTGCGTTCCGATTTCGGCGGGTTTAAATTGGATAACATATCCCCTTCAGTAGAAACACGTGGCCGTCCACTACAGAAGAGGCAATCTTTCACACATTTCAGTTTCTTGATTCCACGACTGATGATTCAGGCTGAGCTGAAGATCTTACAAGCTATTTTAAACTGGCTGAAATATGGTGATTGGAAAAATCCAGATTCATGCAGAGCAATTATTTCTTTGCTCCTGTTATAAACTGGAAGTTTACAAGTCACCTGGCATTTTCAGTTAGAACCAAGCTTTGCGTATTTAAAGGAAATGCAAATAAGCTAAAACCACGAAACTCTTATATCCAAACAAGTATGTTTTTATTTTTTTTTTTTTTCGTAAATAAAGAATATTTTTTATCTGATACTAAAAACATGTAGGGTTCCTTATAACTACAGACTCTTTGGGGTCTAAGACTTTTGGCGTTGTGTGTAGTTCATCTTGCAAGGTGTCTTAAGAGCATAATTTTTATTATCAAGTAGGATTTTTAATATGCACACCCTGTATGTTTTTAACAAATGTTAATTCATTAAATCCCCCATCCAAGAAATGTACAACAAACTATACGTCATGTGCTGGTTTTTGAGATATCAACAGTTTGCTGATATAATCATTAACGATTAAGGGAAACAAGAAAAAGTATTATTTTGGTGGACTCTTTGACGAAACCTTACATTTGTAGAAAAAATTTTCTAGTTTATTTAGATAGTTTATCTTGAAAATTAACAGAAAATATTCTGTTTACATATTGTTTTGATATCTATTAAATCAACACATTTAATTCCTGCTACCCCTATAAGCTACCACCAACAAAAATTATTGTAGGAAAAGAGGTTGGGCGTCCTCGTCAAATGATGCTACTCACAAAAAATTAGGGTAATTTTCTAGAAACCTGCGGCAACTCCGATTTTAACAGAAATTTGGTATACGGGGTTTTGGAGGGCTGGATCACGAATCTGAAAGGTTTTTGGCGAAACGTTCGTTCTCGAGATATTCATCATCAAAGTTCAAATTTGAACTAAGCTTATTTTCACTATATTCCCCCTTCTTTTTGCACATCAATTCTTGATTTAAAGCTAAAGTGTCACACAATATTTGATTTTCTGCTTTTAAAACCCCGTTTTCTCGTTTTTACATTATTTTTGCATTAAATTGCGTTGGCTTTTCTTTGATAATGCGGCAACCATACATACTACATAGGGCTTCATGGCACACTGGGATTGAAATGCTTCAAAGTACAGCTATGCGATTTAATGCAAAAATAATGTAAAATGCGTAAAAAAACAGGGTTTTAAAATTAATTAAATATTGTGTGACACTGCTAAGTAACGATGCAAAGAATATTGTAAAAATAGGATTAGTTTAAAATTCAGAATCTGATGATAAATATTTCAAGAACGAAACTTTTCGCCAAAAATTCTTTCAGATTCGTGATCAACACTCCAAGAAGCCTCCGTACAAGAATTTCTGAAATGGTTTTGCAATTCAGAAAAGTACCAAATTAACTTGTTAGCAACTTGGAAAAATGGTCCGGGGATCCCTAACTAGCCAGTTGTGCAGCGTATGCGACAACATAAAACTTTAAATTTCCGTAGGTTTCGAGAACTCTCGGAGGATCCACAACTACAACATTCTTACTGTTGCTTAACATAGAAACGAGCATTTTATACAGGTCACGAGATTTAAAGGATTTGCAAGTACGAATTTTTATTTCTGCCATTCTCTCGATCGGTAGAAGGACAACCTTCGAATTCTCGGATTTTACCAAACCATGGAGGATGTTCCATGCCGCTCCACTCAAGATACTATAACTGCGGGTAAGAGAATTTATCTTAACTATACTTTATTTTTTGGCAATGGCTAAACAACCGCCGGCGGTTTTGATCAATTGCCGAAACAAAACCACGCCAGTGATGTGACGGATTATATTTATTTACGTATATGAAAACCGCCGAAAATGTTGAGTAATTTGGTATTACCAGCCGTTAATCGGTAGATACCGCCAGCGCCGTTCCGGTGGTTTGTTCATAAAAACTATTGAAAACTTTAACAACAATTATTTGTTAGTATTGCTAGTGTCTAATAATCTAGCAGCTATAGCTTAAATAATAAATTATTTGACACCCGGTATAGAAAGGTATAGAAGGAAAAGTTTAAAAATGTAAATTCCCGGTGCTCTTTGATAAGAAAAAAAATCACAAAAAAGTTTAAAGCAAATAAATCGGCATGCTTGTCTTCGCGGCCGCCTTTGCCTATATTTCTTTTATGATATGCCGGTTGATGCAGCTGGTCATCGCACTATGGGATAGAAATTAATTTTTTGGTCAAAATTCTGAAACTTACCAATCTAACTTAAAATGAGGTGCTTTTTACTGGAAAAATATTATAAATTATTACAAATGCTTTTGGAAACCTAAAACTTATTATATGTTATTATAAATTTACACCCCCTTAACATTATTATTTTTATTGTACAAAATAAACTAAAATGTCAGCTTGTTTGGTTAATTCGGTAGTATTCTAATCAGTAATCCGATGATTATTATCTCATATGATATACAGGGTACGACAATAGGTATGATTTTTTTAAATGGAATACCCTGAATATTATATCACCACCAAAAAAATCTTTTAAAATGCTTTAAAAAAATACTACATTTGATGTGTCTATCTCAATTAGTTTCGGAAATATGACCATCAAATCTGAAAAATAATTTTAAATTATTCTTAGAAGCGTAATAGAGATACATCTTCCCAACTTTTTTATTTTTTAACGTATAAAATAAATAAAAAACACTGTTTTGTTGGGTAGATTCTGTAGAATCCATATCTTTCATCAGAATGCTTTTTATCTTTTAGGATATACAGTGTAGGACAAAACATATTAAATTTTAAAATGGAAAACCTTGTAAATTATAAAAAAATCTTGTATCTGTCCTTACACTCAGAAGTAGCAAAAAGTAGGAAGGCAATTGTAAGTACAAAAACTGATAAAGAAAAAGGTAAAAAATCTTTGACAAAAGTAGCGAGACTTCGCGAGACTGCATCGGAAACACAACAATAGCTCTTATTATTTAAACTCTTTTACTTTTTTTAGTAAACAAGGCTAATAATAAACTAAGTAGATTAAATGTTGTATATTTATGTTTACTTAAAATACATTTTCAAGTTTCTTATTACCCCAATAGAAGTCGTCATATCCTTTTATAATTTTGCGTACATGTGGTTTGGAGTATCTACTTTGAAATACACAGCATGAGCCATTAAAATTTCAAAGTTGCTTTTTGGCCAAAATAATGGATTTCTATCCCATAGTGTATCGGCGCGTCGCTGTAAAGGATAGCGGCGCCTTTGTATAAAATAGTCCGATTGCAGGCGGCCTTTTTATGTTTTTGTATCATTTGCAAGGAGCGGAGTACCAGATTTTGCGCTTTTAAAATGTTCTTACTATATTTAAGATCATAAAAAGTAAGCAGCTTTGACACTTTGCCTATTGTTTGTTATTAATTTTAAATAAAGAATTCTATTTCAGGATTTTTAATAGTACAGCTAGGTTGGGTCCGATGGTCGCCACCACCTGCCGCTGCATTGTCAATGGCGTTATTGTTGGTTATAAAATTCAAATTAAAGGTGACATTACCCGCACAATCACCATGAACGCCACAACCAACCTCCATATTAATAAGTAATTTAACGTCTGGTAGTATATACAATGCCCGAGTTGCAGCTTTGACAAATGCTGGACCAGGTAATATATTTTTATATTTTAAAAACAATATATCTTTTAATTTTTTTACCTTAAATGAAAAAAAAGCATAATTAAGTAAAATTAACCCAAGGTGCGTGCCGTTAAACTTAATTTTCATTTGATTTAATACCGATATGGTATTTTTTACAATTTCAACATTCTAACAAGCGACCATTAAACACTCTCAAGGGAAAAAATGCTCCCTGAAATCTAACCTCAAATTGTTATTTTTATACAGGGTGTTCATTTAAAAACTTTCCACTCAAGTTATCTTCGAAACGAGACAGATTTGAGAAAATCGCCGAAACACGTCAAGATATTTATTGAGAGGAACGTTTTTTACAAAAAATTGGACGGCGCCCCTTTAACCCCTTAACCACCAGGGCCACCACCCCAAAATTCTTAAATGAGAAGGCGGGTCGAGTGATACATCATTTTAAAGCTCCTGACGAGTACTTTATAACCCTATAATATGAAGTCAATATCTTCACCTATTACAAAATGGCGGTACTTTAAAAATTACCTAAATACCTGATTTGGATGGTCATATTTCCGAAACTAATAAAGTTAGATGTACTTAATGTGGTATTTTCTTAAAGCTCATTTAAAGATCTTTTTAATGGTAAAATAATATACAGGGTTCTTAAATAAAAAATATGTACTTTTTCTTCTACCCTGTATATTACTACCAGTATCACCATTAAAAAAGACCTTTAAAAGAGTTTTAGAGAAAACACCACATTAGGTACATCTAAATTTTGTTAGTTTCGGAAATATGGCCATCAAATCAGGTATTCAAGTAATTTAAAAAATACCGCCATTTTTGTAATAGGAAGATATTGACTTCATATTCTAGGGTTATAAAGTACTCGTCAGGAGCTTTAAAATGATATATCACTCAACCTGCCTTCTCATTAAAAATTTTGGGGTGGTGACCCTGGTGGTAGAGGAGTTAAAGGGGCGCCGTCAATTTTTGTAAAACGTTCCCCTCAATAAATATCTTGACGTGTTTCGGGATTTCAAATCTATCGCTCGAAGATAACAGAGTGGAAAACACCCAAATGAACACCCTGTATCTTTGACAACCAATTGAGATAACTTCACAAGAATTAATACACTAATTTTGGTTATCGAAAATTTTATCAGCATCTATCCATCTTTTTTATTAAAATATTTAAAACAAAACAAGTCAAAAGAAGATGGATTTTAGGGTGCATTTTCCCCTTTAAAAGGGTTTAATGGTCGATAAAAATACGTGTCTCTCATTTTGGATAACAATTTGTCCATTGTATTTATCTCTTTCTGGTTTAACGCAAGTTCCAATAAATATGCTGCTTGTCATTCGTCATGGCAGGCTATCGTAGATGGAGCAATCATCAGCTTGCCCTGGTTAGCCAAGTTGTTACAATTTCTGCATGTAAAACTTCAATGTCCTTTTCTTGAGCTCACACTCTCAATTCAAGAGAAAGAAAAATATACCATGAATCGAGATATCCTTAGCCGAGCAGCGCAACGTTGCCCGCCAGGCAGTCACGCCGGAATGTAATCGCTATATTTGTGTTTGATATTTTTCAATGGTCGAGTTTGTTTGGACAGTTTGTTTCATTTTCTGTGGTTATTGTGGTGTTTCGCGGTGGTTACCTTAATTGGACTTTGAATATTGACTTCTTGCTGATCACAGTGTATATTAAATTTGTGCTTTTCAACAGATAATTTAAGGTAATATTGACTATGGCTATCTAGTGAGAAAAATCTTTATAAAAACCAAATAAATGACATGTTTTAATTAGGTGTGTGTGATTATTGAACTAAACCCAATATTTTATATTAATGAGGAAACAAAAACAAGTACCCAACATTAAGGGCAAAAATAGCACAGCTATATAATTTGAATTCGGCGGGCAAACGATAAAGTCGACTCACGCGCCATCTGCGTTTACCTTCCTTGAAGACAGACAAGAAAGAAGGCCCGGCAGCTATCTCTCTCTCTCGGATAGTAATTTCATTTTCATTTAATTTTGCACCTCTTAAAATAACAGACGTTTTTTGGCCTCCTTATGGTTATCGTTATTAAACATAACGATTACGGCAACAGTTTAAGACAGAGATTTTGCAGCCTCTTTTAAGAAATTTATCTTGCGTCTGCGCTTTCGACACATAACCTTATTTTTGCCTGTGGTTCACCGATTTTAAAGTTAACGAAAAATCAGTATTTACTTTTATTCTTCATAAGATATAAATTGATATTTAAATATATGCAAACACTTCTGTTGATTTCGTTTTTAAAGTAGATGCAAACAATACAGTATAAGCAAAACACAAAAAGTAAGGTTAAGTTTGGTAGTAGAATAAAAAGCAAGTGTGCCAGATTGTAACATCTAAATTAATTACTGATTTAGAATATCCGTAAAGTGCAAGTCCGTTTGAATTTCTTAACACTATTTGATTTTATTACTGCTATAGATTTTTCGCTAATTAGAGCCTTTGTATAAATGATATTTTAATTAATACGGCAATAAAATTTTAACCTTTTAAATAATTGATATTAAAATTTCTACAATCCGGCAACCACGCAGTTTAACAATAACGATAACGATAACGATAAGCTCTTCGGTATTCATCCGTAATTAAAGGAGTCCGGTATGGTTAATAACGATAACGGATCATGTTTGCGTTACTGCGCAGTCTCAGAATAACGTTAACCACAACGGAATTGCAAAATAAGGGGTCAATGATCTGGTAAAAATGATATGGATGAATGACAGCAAATCACAATAACCCCTACGTCTGTCTGAATGTGGAGACCTGAGTTTACACTTGAGAACGGATAGAGATAGGGTACTCGTCGAAACGTTGTGTGAATAAATTAATAAAGACAATGGAGAGTCCGAAATTCTTCTTTTACAATAACTCCCTACGTGGGCACTGAGCAGTCCCGTTGTGGGCATGCGCGAAGTAAAAATTTACAGATTAGCGGAAAACAAACAACAGGACCAGATTTCACATTTGTATAAGATTTATAAAGAAAATATACTAAGTAATTTTCTTTCTTGGATATACATAATTAAATCTTTTATTTTAAGTTTGTAATTGTCTTTCATAGAAGTCCCTAAAAAGCAAACCGGCTTAGATATTAGGGTGCCTATTTTGTGTCTTGTACATCTTGCGCACTTTTCGGTCGTATCGCGGTATTTATTCAAATTTAGCATACGAGAGGTGCTTTGAAGCACTGATCTCAATTTGAATCCCGTTTTTGCCTGAAACACTTTATTTTTTTAATTCATGCAGGACCCTTTTCAACTTAATCTTGAAATTGCAAGGTTTTTTATATAATTACTAGCTATGATTCCCGGCTTCGCTCGGGGTTGATATGAGACCCAAATATCCGTTGTTCTGAATGAGTTCAAATACTCGACAACAGATGGCACCACTACATAATTTCCAAATTGAAGGGTTGGAAGAGTCCTTATATCTTTAAAAATACGCCTCTTTAGGGTAAAACAGGAACTTTCTTGTTCGAGGGGGGATAAAGGGCTATCAAACTATATAAGTCCCTTTATCGTATCGGGACTCCTTTTCAAGTTTTATCGGCACGCACATTTTATCAACTTAGTTTTATTATATATAATGATTATTTTGTTCTTAACACTACTTTGACACAACAAAACTGAATAGTTGGTATTTTATCATACAACCAATTAGTTTTTGCTGTAACTAGTTTGAGGAATGAATCTTAATTTTAAAACTGATATTTCGCTCCTGCTGCTGTAGCAGTTTTCTTCGTTCAGTTAAACTTGACGCGTAATGTCATTTGTAAACGCTGTTCCCCTCATTTGACTTGACCAAGTTTTTACTTTTGCTGTTAATTGTTTGCAAATGTTCGTGATCTTCAAAAAAAAATTAAGCTGGAAATTGTTTATTTTTGCGGTTAGGGCCAAACTGGCCTGATATTTGTAATCGAAATCACAAAAAAAAAACCTTCCAATTTTTGCAAAACAATACTAAACAATTCATTATTTAGTTTTGATTTCACAAAACTGAAATAATTGAAAGTTAAAAAACACCACGAAAAAACACCAGGACACTCTTGCCCATCGTCGAGCTGTGGGAGATCTATCGCTCTTCTATAGATACTTTTACGGCTTCTGCTCCGACGGAATTATCCAGTATAGTCCCTCCTCTTGCAGCTCCCAACAGAGAAACTCGTGGTGCCGCGCGTATGCATCCTATACAGTTCAATTGGACGGGCCCCGAACTTCCATTTCGTTCGTTCTTTTATCCTAGAGTTTCTCGACTGTGGAACCTACTGCCAGCAGGTCTTTCCTTCCCCCAAATCTTCAAGTTTTTTAAGTCCCGTGTTAGCGCAAACCTCCACTCTTACCCTGCTTAAGGCACACGACGGTACGTTAGTCTTTAGGCTTTCAGTCTTCGTGGATTGTCCAAAGATTTAAAAAAAAAAAACAAAGCACAAATGGGGACGACGAATACCAAATGACTAACGGTCGACCGTAGTTGTTGACTTTGGTGGAGCCGACGGAGTCCAATGATTTACCTGGATTTTACAGTCCGGAAAATCCTAAATTATCAACTAGAATTATGATGAGTGTGTGCCCTGTCGCTGTTTAGGCAAAAGTTTTCAGTGTTGCAACCATACTATGTGATAAAATAATGCAAATTTTGTCAATGTTGCAAAACACTATATTGGATTTTAATTGAAAAACACTAACTTTTATAAGAACTGCGCATGTGCAAAGATGGACAGCAATTCTCTCAGTGTGGGGTCAAAGAAATTCGTGCGCAGGTCTATTGAAAATATATGGGAATCATTTTTTATTAGCTATCCATTTTATCTTTCAGATCATTGCGAAAATCCAAATTAAGTTATTACCGGCGATTTCTACCTATTTTGTCGGTAGATGCGGCCGTTTGGCGGTTTTGCTTATAAGAGGTAGTAAAAACTGCCCAATCATAGTTAGGGTTTAATTAACCCTAAAAATTGTTTGTTTTTTGTTTTATTTTTATTGATCAAAAAGCAAAACTAAAGAGAGAGAGAGAACTGGGAGATACGTTTGACACCTATGAAGATTTTGTCTAAGCTCTTCATAAGTTAAAAAAAAATGAATGCACATCTTTTTGAAAAAAGAAAAACCAGGGTTATGAAGAGCGTCAATACGTAAGTCACAGGTTCCGAGAGTTCAAATCCCGTCTTTTTTTTAACATTTTCCTATCTTTATGTTTTATTGTTCATACTATAATTTACGTCAGACAAATAATTTCCAACTTTTTAAGAATTTTTAGGTTATATCTAATTGCTGACAATATTTTTTTAAAGTATATTTTTTGATGGTGTAAAATATTGAAGACCATGTGACGAAATAGTTTTTTATAATGTGTCTATTTTAATTATAGGCCCCGACTTGATAAAGTGGCAATCCAGCCACAGAAAACGTTACCTACCAAAAAAAAAAGCAGCTTACGGCACAGCCAAAGATAAAAAAGATTATTAAGGTTAGATTAACTTTAACTATTTACTTCGGCGGCTTTGAATAGTTTATATAAGCCAAAACCACCGGACGGCGGCATTTACCGATAAAATAAGTAAAAACTGCCGGTAATCACAAATAAATTAACATTTTCGTCGGTTTTCATATACGTAAATATAAAAAAAACTGCCGCACGGCGATTTTTCCTTATAATTGAGCAAAACCGCCGGCGGTCGATTAGCTAGTGCCTTAAATGTTCGCAATCAAATAACATAACATTTGTTTTTAGATGGAAAGCTACTGATTGCGATAAGGACTCGTCAATTCCGTTAGCGCAGCCCACTGATTACGCTGAAGTGGACACCAAAAATTTGTCTACTTTTTACAACTGTAAGAAAACCCTGGATAGCCCCACTTCCTATGCGACAACAATGCTTTTACCTCCTCCTAGTTGGTCAGAAATCATTCCTCCACCACCTGACCACCACCTCCAGACTGTCCAAGACAAACACCTTCTTGTCCTCCGTCCAGAGGTGGTGGTAGCAGTACTTGCAGTAGTACAGGTGGATATGCATGTTATGCTGTCCACTTACCTAGCCAATGTAATAAGGTAAGTTCTATTTAATCCTTATTTTCTGTTTTCTTCAGTCAACTAAAAAATATTGTATTATTTTTAGCCACCAGTATTTCCGCGGACGCGGTCCTGCAATAATTGCTCAGTGGCCAGTGGAAGTAGCACTGGTCAACATTCCAAAGGTGGACATTGTTCCTCTGGATCAACCCATCCACATAACTGTGATATTAAGGTCTGGTTTAGACCAAAATGCAGGAAACTGGGATGAGCGGGATGGAGACGCAGACTGCACGAAATTGATAGGTATGAAATAATATATTACATAACAAGTGTCAGAAAGTGATATATACTATATATATATATATATATATATATATATATATATATATATATCAGATGCATCGCCGGGCGGGACATAGAAATCCCATGTAATTTTTAATGAGGTCAGTTATTGGCTCCCTAATTATTTTCCAGAGAGAAAATTCTATTGAAGTTTATTGAAGCCGGCATGCTAAATCTACGTCCATGGTAAAGCTCTACATTTTCCGGTTAACCCGTTTGCTAGATGCTAATATATTTTTAAAAATTGTTACATTATTATCGCCCATATTTATGAACAACAATAAAAATATCAGTTTGCGTGACATAACGTTGTCATTTTGAAATTTAGTGCTTTATTGTTATCAAAACATCGTAGAGCGAAAATATTAGCCATGAGTTATACTACTGAAGAAAAAAGTATTGATGATTAAATGGTTCTATCAACGAAATAGTTACCAAAAGGTGTCAGACATGTCTCGCTGCTCAGTATCCGAATAGACAAAAATTAAATTTGTACATTTGAAAATACTTATTTCAGGAAATGTAATATCTAAAGAGCTTAAGAACTGTCAAGAACAGTGAAAAGTCACAGAAACGCTCTGATATCCATAAAAAATTAAAGAAAAACTATTTTCTCGTAAATAAACGAGATTGCATATTTAAGAGTCACTTTTAATTCTAAAAAATTTATCCTTGCAATAATATTATTTTTTTATATTTTTACAAATAAGGTACTTTTCTTCTAGAACAAAATTCACCTTTTAGAGATACCGTAGGTATATTACTTAAATGAATATCTTAATGGACTATTATTAAAAAAGTTTCCCATATGTAGAGAACTTAGGGCTGACACACTGTATAAACGGTTACGCCAAAGCTTAGCTTCACCTCTCCTTGTCATTTTCTTTTTTTTTTAACACGCTTTTATTAACTTGGGCTAAAAACTATCTATCTATCCATCTATCTATCTATGTAACGGAATCTTTGAGCCTAATTTTTTAACCAACTCCAGCTATTCGATTTCTTTGAAACTTTGCACACGTATTAAGGACCCATGAATGCAATAATCTTCGCAAACAGTATCCCGTTATCCTGGTTTGGATCGCCAGGAAAAAAATTCCATTATATTATAAAAACAACACCTGTGTTGCCATCTTTTGGCAACATTCCAAACTTTCTCAGGGTTTAGCTACTCTTGACAAATGGTTAAGAATTTTTATGAATAAACTGAGCATTTTAACATACATTGCCATACATAAATGCATATCGAACTAAAAATGAAAAATAAATAATAGTTTAAAAAAACTTAAAAATTACTTTATATGCAACCGGAACTAAAAATTAGAAAATAATTTTTTCATTAAAAAAAAATATTGTCACCATAGTAAAAGCGTGTGCATTTGCCAATTTTTTCATAATCCTTCCCTCATAGATATTGGCAAATATAATAATTATAACATTTTAATATATTAAGCACCCCACGCTTTTACTATGAAGACAATATTTTTTTAATGAAAATTATTTTCTAATTTTTAGTCTGGTTGCATATAAAAGGTGTTTTTAGTTTTTTAAACTATTATTTATTTTTAATAAGCTAATTATTATTAAAAGAGATATGGCTATTTTAATTAAATCATTTCTTTGTATTTAAACTATGGAGAAAATCACATACAAGTGATAATTTTTCTTAAGAGGCTTTTTTTTCCAATGTCCTACTACCGTTACTTCAGATATGCTACAACTTCCATCCTTAATAAATTCACTGTACATTTACTGTTTGTAAACCAGAAGGGACTGCAGATATACCACTTTGCAGCTTAGACAGAAGTAAAAGTTAATTAAACATTATACACATAATTCATAGAGACAACAATGAGACGAGCAACTGGTCCTAACAATTTGTCCATTGTATTTATCTCTTTCTGGTTTAACGCAAGTTCCAATAAATATGTCTTTGTCTTTCATCATGGCAGACTATCGTAGATGGAGCAATCATCGCTTTGCCCTGGTTGCCAAGTTGTTTACAATTTCTGCATGTAAACTTTAATGTCCTTTTTTGGCTCGCATCTAATTAAGAGAAAGCAAATATACCATGAATCAAATATTTTTAACTTGACAAGCGTTGCCGCAGGCAGTCACGCCGAAATGTTATTTGATATTTGTGTTTGATATTTTTCAATGGCCGATTTGTTTGGACAGTTTGTTTACATTTTCTGTGATTTATTGTGTGTTTCGTGGTTTTTACCTTTAATTGGACTTTAAATATTGACTTTTATTAGTGATCACAGTGTATAGATATATTAAATTTGTGCTTTTCAACAGATAATTTAAGGTAATATTGACATGGTTATCTGTAAGAAAAAATCTTTATAAAAACCAAATAAATGACATTTTTAATTAGGTGTGTGTAATTATTGAACTAAACCCCAATATTTTATATTAATAGGAAACAAAAACAAATACCAAAAGCATTAAGGGCAAAAATAGCACAGCTATATAATTTGAATTTGGCGGGCAAACGATAAAGTCGACTCACGCGCCATCTGCGTTTACCTTCCTTGAAGACAGACAAGGAAGGCCCAGCAGCTATCTCTCTCCCGGATAATTTATTTACATTTAGTTGCTCGTCTCATTGTTGTCTCTGTATAATTGTCTTACTGCATATTGCTGAGCTTAACAGTATATCTTTTAAAACTTTGATAATAAAAATTATTGCACTAAAATCACTCTTTGTTTTTTTCTTTCAGACATTCATGTTCTAGCAGTCACGACACTACATGTTCCTGTAGCGAATCATCATGTCTTTATGCAGAAGCAATAAATACAAGTCGACCGGTGCCCGTTTCCCATTGTTACGCCAAATGTCAGGCCAAATAATATTAAAATGGACTGATACTGTACATATTTTTATAGTAGCTGTAGAATCAAACGTGATAGTAAAAACTAAAATAAGTAATAAGGTACATATTTGTTGTATAAAAATTACTTTTTTATTCCCAAAGCTTAGTAATGTTAATTATTTATTAACCGATTGGAATATTTTTTTAATATTTAAATTTTACTTGAAGACCTAATTTGACATCTTCAATTTCGTTTTCAAGGCCTACTATGCCACTTTTGTTGTCAAAAATGAAGAATTTTTATTAGCGATTCGACACCACTGGATTTTGAGTGGCTTTAAATAAGCTCTGATTTAAATTTCATTATTCATAAATAAAAATGTTATGACAACCTAAAATTTGAAAACTCGTTTACAAAATAACAGACTGTATCAACATTTAGCCACACAAATTGTGATTATTTTTATTAATATAAACAATAAACCCCTTTTTCACAAACGAAATAATCTTGGTCTTTAATTGTTTTTGTTTATTTTAGATCCAAGCGCTACGACAAATGTGTTCAACTAAATGGTGGTGTCGTAGAGGCGACCAGGATGTAAAATAAATAAAAACAATTAAAGACCGAGATTATAGAAGGAACAGTTTAAAAATGTAAATTCGGTGCTCTTTGATAAGAAAAAAAAATCACAAAAAAGTTTAAAGGAAATAAATCGGCATGCTTGACTTTGCGGCCGCCTTTGCTATATTTCTTTTATGATATGCTCGTTGATTCAGCTGGTCATCGCACTATGGGATAGAAATTAATTTTTTTGGTCAAAATTCTGAAACTTAGCAATCTAACTTAAAATGAGGTGCTTTTTACTGGAAAAATATTATAAATTATTACAAATGCTTTTTAGAAACCTAAAACTTATATATGTTATTATAAATTTACACCCCTCTTAACATTATTATTTTTTATTCTACAAAATAAATTTAAATGTCAGCTTGTTTGGTTAATTCGGTAGTATTCTAATCAGTAATCCGATGATTATTATTTCATATGATATACAGGGTACGACAATAGGTATGATTTTTTAAATGGAATACCCTGAATATTATATCACCACCAAAAAAATACAACATTTGATGTGTCTATCTCAATTAGTTTCGAAATATGACCATCCAAATCTGAAAAATAATTTTAAATTATTCTTAGAAGCGTAATAGAGATACATCTTCCCAACTTTTTTATTTTTTAACGTATAAAATAAATAAAAAACACTGTTTTGTTGGGTAGATTCTGTAGAATCCATATCTTTCATCAGAATGCTTTTATCTTTTAGGATATACAAGTGTAGGACAAAACATTGATTAAATTTTTAAAATGGAAAACCTTGTAAATTATAAAAAAATCTTGTACTCTGTCCTTACACTCAGAAGTAGCAAAAAGTAGAAAGGCAATTGTAATACAAACTGATAAAGAAAAGGGTAAAAAAATCTTTGAGAACAGTAGCGAGACTTCGCGAGACTGCATCGGAAACACAACAATAGCTCTTATTATTTAAACTCTTTTACTTTTTTAGTAAACAAGGCTAATAATAAACTAAGTAGATTAAATGTTGTATATTTATGTTTACTTAAAATACATTTTCAAGTTTCTTATTACCCCAATAGAAGTCAGTCATATCCTTTTTATAATTTTGCGTACATGTAGTTTGGAGTATCTACTTTGAAATACACAGCATATGCCATTAAAATTTCAAAGTTGCTATTTTGGCCAAAATAATGGATTTCTATCCCATAGTATATCGGCGCGTCGCTGTAAAGGATAGCGGCGCCTTTGTATAAAATGGTCCGATTACAAAGAGTTTGTCGAGTTGCAGAATAAAAGCGTGGGGTGCTTAATATATTAAATGTTAATATAATATAGCACCCCACGCTTTTATTCTTGAAGTGACAAACTCTTTGTAATGAAAAAATTATTTTCTAATTCTTAGTTCGGTTGCATATAAAAGCGTGTTTTTAGTTTTTTAAACTATTATTTATTTTTCATTTTTAGTTCGATATGCATGAATGTATGTATGTATGTATGTAAAAATGCTCCAGTTTATTCACTAAAAAATTCCTTCGCCATTTTGTCAAGAGTAGTATTAGGACACAGGATCTGTAAAGGAATTTATTTATCCTGGCGGTCCTAATCAGGATAACGGGATACTGTTTTTAAATTATTGCATTGTCATCGGTCCTTGATACGTGTGCAAAGTTTCAAAGAAATTGAATCGCTGGAAGTTGGTAAAATGATTCCGTTACAATAGATAGATAGATAGATAGATAGATAGATAGATAGATAGATGGATACAACCCAAGCTAATAAAAGAGGGTGTTCATTTAAAAACTTTCCACTCAAGTTATCTTCGAAACGAGACAGATTTGAGAAAATCGCCGAAACACGTCAAGATATTTATTGAGGGGGAACGTTTTTACAAAAAATTGGACGGCGCCCTTTAACTCTTAACCACCAGGCCACCACCCCAAAATTCTTAAATGAGAAGGCGGGTCAGAGTGATACATCATTTTAAAGCTCCTGACGAGTACTTTATAACCCTAGAATATGAAGTCAATATCTTCACCTATTACAAAATGGCGGTACTTTAAAAATTACCTAAATACCTGATTTGGATGGTCATATTTCCGAAACTAATAAAGTTAGATGTACTTAATGTGGTATTTTCTTAAAGCTCATTTAAAGATCTTTTTAATGGTAAAATAATATACAGGGTTCTTAAATAAAAAAATATGTACTTTTCTTCTACCCTGTATATTACTACCAGTATCACCATTAAAAAGACCTTTAAAAGAGCTTTAAGAAAACACCACATTAGGTACATCTAACTTTATTAGTTTCGGAAATATGGCCATCCAAATCAGGTATTTAGGTAATTTTTAAAGTACCGCCATTTTGTAATAGGTGAAGATATTGACTTCATATTCTAGGGTTATAAAGTACTCGTCAGGAGCTTTAAAATGATGTATCACTCGACCCGCCTTCATTTAAGAATTTTGGGGTGGTGGCCCTGGTGGTTAAGGGTTAAAGGGGCGCCGTCCAATTTTTGTAAAAACGTTCCCCTCAATAAATATCTTGACGTGTTTCGGCGATTTTCTCAAATCTGTCTCTGTTTCGAAGATAACTTGAGTGGAAAGTTTTTAAATATTTTGATTTTGTATCACATTCAAAAATAATTAAAGTATGTATGTAACTAAATAATAAATTAAATAAATAAATTCGTTTTCCTTTTAAGGTTAAAGGTGGTTTTTACGCTCATGCAATTTGCGCAATTTGACTTGTGCATACCAATTTGTGCAAATAAATTGGAGCCTGTAAACGAAAATCGTTTACAAACATTTTCAAAAATAAATTATTGCTTACATATTTTTAATCATATTTAAACTGTTTAGCAATCACTTATTCGCACGCCTCTGATTAGACTCGATAATGCAGAATTATTAGAGACATTTTGCACCTCTTGAAATAACAGAGGTTTTTTGGCCTCCCTTATGGTTATCGTTATTAAACATAACGATTACGGCAGCAGTTTTAGACAGAGATTTTGCAACCTCTTTTAAGAAATATATCTTGCGTCTGCGCTTTCTACACATAACCTTATTTTTGCCTGTGGTTCACCGATTTTAAAGTTAACGAAAAATCAGTATTTACTTTTATTCGTCATAAGATATAAATTCATATTTAAATAAATATGCAAACACTTCTGTTGATTTCGTTTTTTAAAGTAGATGCAAACAATAATAAGCAAAACACAAAAAGTAAGTTTAGATTTGGTAGTAGAATAAAAAGCAAGTGTGCCAGATTGTAACATCTAAATTAATTACTGATTTAGAATATCTGTAAAACTGCAAGTCCGTTTTAATGTCGTAACACTATTTGATTTTTATTACTGCTATAGATTTTTCGCTAATTAGAGCCTAGGTATAAATGATATTTTAATTTATACCGCATTAAAATTTTAACCTTTTAAATAATTGATATTAAAATTTCTACAATCCGGCAACCACGCAGTTTAATAATAACGATAACGATAACGATAAGCTCTTCGGTATTCATCCGTAATTAAAGGAGTTCGGTATGGTTAATAAGGATAACGGATCATGTTTGCGTTACTGCGCAATCTTAGAATAACGTCAACCACAACGGAATTGCAAAATAAGGGGTGCAAAATGTCTCTATTATTTCCCCTGCCTTCTTGCTTCGTCAGGCTCGATTCAGTGGGCGAACTTTAAAAGGGTTCTTATTATGAAGTCCATTTCATTACTGCCCAGGCAAAATAATAATTATTAGTAGATAACGAAACAAAATACGTACACAATATATTACTATAAGTATATCACTAAAGTTAAAACTGTACAATAATAGTGCTAGATTAGCAAAATGACTGAATTATACTCTTGGAAAAAGTAGCAATATAATTATAAAACTACGATAAGTGGTTTTAGTGTTATACATATACAGGGTATTAATAGTATTTAAAAAACCTTTTAGAGCATATCAATAAATGAAAAAATTTAAAAACCAATTACAAGGTGCCCAATTTATTGTATTTTTAAGTGCATACTGACACAATTTTTATTAACTTTAACTCATTTATTTACGCTAATTCTAAAATAAATGTTTATTACATAGTTTTGTATTCCGATAAAAATCGATTAGGAAAATTTAAAAATGTACTAAATATAGTAAAAATATTTAAAAATACATCAAACCCTTTTATTTGGTATCCATATTGAAGTTGTTGTGTAATATGCATATATTCCGCCATTTTGTATCGGCGGCCATCTTGAACTAAAATAATGAATGCTTTAAGCACAAAAAATAAAATAGATAATCCTTAAGCACGCTTTCCAAAAAAAACAAAATAATAATAAAATATAAAAAAAGGGTTATTGAAATGTCAAAAAATGAATACTTTGCTTATAGATATAGATATTATCGTTTCGCATTTCATCAAAATTAAAAGGGAGGGGAAACAGAATTTTGGTCCTCCCTATACAGGCTGTTACAAATTCAAAGGGCACAATTGGAATCTCGGAGAAGGTAAAAGATACAGGATTGGTTAAATTGGGGCAAAGTTATGCTTAACAATATTCCTTTTTAAAATCTAAAAATTTGCAGCTGTACCGGAAAAAATCCGAAATTTTGCGAAACTATTTTTAAATATTTTTTACTTGAACTGATATTTTTAAACAAACGACACATTACCATTGGCATTTTTTTGTTCTATAAAATGATGTCATCTTATTTTATTATTATTTATTTATTATTAATTAATCTGAAATAACCTATAAAAGTTTCTTATATGGATTGTCTAATACGTAAAGTTAAACATAAATATTATACAAATTAACAATTATAAAAATCATTACAGTCAAAAATGAAACTAAAAAAATAATATTAAAGATGTTATTTACATTCTTGTATTAAAAAAATAGATAATTTAAAACATTTTTTTAATGTTTTTTAAATAATTTTAAATTTCTTATAAATTTATTTTTTTCTGGCAAACCATTATTTTTATAATTATTATTTAACATTATTAAGATCCGACGTTTTGGCATTTTGGCCACCATCATGACTATTTCGCCATAACAATGATAATGTATACAGGGTGTTCATTTAAAAACTTTCCACTCAAGTTATCTTCGAAACGAGACAGATTTGAGAAAATCGCCGAAACACGTCAAGATATTTATTGAGGGGGAACGTTTCGACAAAAAATTGGACGGCGCTCCTTTAACCCTTTAACCACCAGGGCCACCACCCCAAAATTCCTAAATGAGAAAGCGGGTCGAGTGAATTTTAAAGCTCCTGACGAGTACTTTATAACCCTAAAATATGAAGTCAATATCTTCACTTATTACAAAATGGCGGTACTTTAAAAATTACCTAAATACCTGATTTGGATGGTCATATTTCGAAACTAATAAAGTTAGATGTACTTAATGTGGTATTTTCTTAAAGCTTATTTAAAGATCTTTTTAATGGTAAAATAATATACAGGGTTCTTAAATAAAAAAATATGTACTTTTTCTTCTACCCTGTATATTACTACCAGTATCACCATTAAAAAGACCTTTAAAAGAGCTTTAAGAAAATACCACATTAAGTACATCTAACTTTATTAGTTTCGAAATATGACCATCCAAATCAGGTATTTAGGTAATTTTTACCTAAGTACCGCCATTTTGTAATAGGTGAAGATATTGACTTCATATTCTAGGGTTATAAAGTACTCGTCAGGAGCTTTAAAATGATGTATCATGATGAATTTTGGGGTGGTGGCCATGGTGGTTAAGGGGTTAAAGGGGCGCCGTCCAATTTTTTGTAAAAAACGTTCCCCCTCAATAAATATCTTGACGTGTTTCGGCGATTTTCTCAAATCTGTCTCGTTTCGAAGATAACTTGAGTGGAAAGGTTTTAAATGAACGTCCTGTATGTAAAATGTAAATGTATATAAATTACAATAATTCTTGAAGCTTGTTAGTTAAATTATAAATAAATAAATAAAAGAATTAAATATGAGTAGTTATAAAAAAAATTGGATGCCTACTTACCTTCAAATGGAAATTTCCACAATCGTTTGAAATAGAGTTGTAATTTTTAATGGAAAATTTGTAAATGATGGTTTTTCGGTTTAAAACTTGTGATATTTCGTTGAATTTAGAATTTAAATACGAGTTTATTAAGATTAATACCACAAATTATCAGAATACCCAGATGCGAAACTAAGCGTGTTCGTTAAAATGTCTCACCACTATCGTCCCTCCCACTGCGTGGTGGATATACACCCCACGATTTAGTATGTGACCTAATGCTCATCTAGGTGTCAGTTAGTCCCATACTTTTGTTGGTATAGAACGTGAGCATAAGTTAGTTAATTGTGTTTAGTTGTTTGTGAACTTTTATGTTTTTTATTATTAAAGTGTTAGTATAGTGTCTTGTTAATTTTTTTTTACCGTTTAATATGGGATGTGTATATTTATTCTGTTCCTCCATCACCGAGAGCGGATCACTTTTTAGATTCCCAAAGGACCACTATTTTAAGACAAAGCTTTTACAAATTACTTAGATATGTTACTAAAGTTATTGATATTAATCAGTAAGTGCCTAAACAGAGGAAAATATTTTTTATTTATAGCCGCACTGCCATTTAAAAGGCTATATTTAAAATTTAAAAATGAGGTTTTTGCAGTATTTAAAAAAATTAGATACTTCCAAATAAAAAAAAACAAATCAATTATGTTTGGGTATTACTAGGGCATCATCTGCATTGCTTCAAAAGATTTCGTCGTGGTTTCTTTAGAAACTTGTGTTACTCGGCTTTTAATTATTCTGTTTCAATCCCCAGTTACTCAAAACTTTTTAACAAACAATTAAGCTAAAAACGGAATACCATTAATTAATTTAATAAGCAGTTATTAGGCAAGGTTTTTTTTTAATGGCTTTTTGTTAAACATTCTAAACTCCCATTAGTTTAATCGTTTTTAAAAATGTTTTGTGCAACCAGGTATAAACATTTTATTACAGGTTGATCCAAACGTGACATCTACTAACAATATTTTACCGTTTAAAGAATGGGTGAAATTTTTAGTTTGTAAATTCTCAATTAGTGTATTATTCTTTTGTTCCGTTTTCCACACATAAAAAAAGCTGCATAATTAGTTACTATAAAAGTCTATCTCTCCTTAGCGCCTTGGTGCGGTTTAACCTTTACAAATTTAAAATATTACGATCCATATATTGGTGCAGATGTTCCATTTATTCTTTCTCAAGGTCATAGAAACAAGTAAGCGTAATTTGCCGCACTTTCGCATCTGTATATTCTGATAATTTGTGTTAATACTAAATATTCCGCCCATTTAAAAAACATAAAGTTGATGATAGTGGCTCAATGACGAAACGTCGCATCTTAAATTTATTGACATCTTTTTATAGAACAGAAATAATGGCAATACTAATGTGTCATTTGTTTTAAAATACGTCAAATTTTAAAATTTTTAAAATGGAATATTGTCAAACATAAAAATGCACAACTTTTCCCTAATTTAACCAACCCTGTATCTCTTATCGTCTCCTGCCCCTCGAATTTGTAACACCCTGTATAAAAAACACAAAGTTAGAAAACCTACTTACCGTGGCATAAAAATTTAATTAAGGTTTAAGTAATTTGTTTGATGGGGTTCAATATTATATTGCTACTTTTTACTGGAGTATAAATATTTAATAATAATAATTGTCTATGTACAGGGTGGGTCACAATAAACTTGCTCACTTTTTAGGTTAGAATACCTTTTTATTTACTGGGCTAATCTTTTTATTTTTACAGGGGTAATGAGTAAATATGTTTTCTCTAGGTTTGTCAATTTTGGTTGAATAGATTTAGTCAGGACCGGACTTACGGGACTTTTTCCATAATGATGCATTTAACCTGGTTGCAAAAGAAATCGAATTTAGCTCCAATTGAGGTAATACGTTTTTCTTGTAGACAAACTATGGGAAATAATTTAGTAAAAGCGAATCTGTCGATAATTTAAGGATTCAGGAATTATGATTATTCTTGATAAATGATAGTCCCCAAAAATATGCATTTTTTGATTTTAACAGGGAACTTTTTTTAGTGTGCTTTGAAAATCAAAAATGTGAGGTTATCATGGTTCCTAAGTTGGATTCTGATACAATTTAACAGTAAATTAATTTATGTTTTACCCATCTATTATTGATCTGTAATACCTTAGAAACGGAATATGTTATGGTAGCAATAATACCTGCTATCACACCTAGGGCATTATAAGCGGACATTATCATAATGCCCGCTTATAATATATAATATATAATAATAAAATATAATAAATAATATATAAGCGAGCATTATCATAATGCCCGCTTATAATGCCCTAATGCGCTAATATGGAAATTTTATTGCTTATCCAGTTTTATTACTCTCACAATAAAGATCAAGTTTATACAAAAAATAATTTTTCTTTAAACAATACTAAAAATTAAACTTTATTTCCAAAATAAAAATTACAATTTTGAAATGTCCCGGAAAATGTAGCTGATCCCACTATAGAATGGTCGGTGTTTTTGTAATGGTAGCAGCGGTGGTAGCACTAACGCTATTTTGTATAGAAGAACAGTCCATTAAAGAATTTTCAATAGTCGAAACGGAATTAACCTCGGAATTAACTGAATTGGCAATCATTTTGGCTACTTTGTTTTTGGATGAAATACTTTCTTCTATATATCCTTCAGCTACTGAAGAGCTTTTCCATTTCCCATGTTGTTTTAGCGTTTCAAACGAAGCATCTGCCTTAACAAGTAAAGTTGACGATGTGCGACGCAAACAGTGGCCGGTGTAAGCTTCTGGCATTATCCAATTTTAAAAATTTTGCGATCAATGTTGGGACGCTTCCTATGGTATTTTTTCGAATGGGTACTGTACATCGACCCTTTCTATAGGTATGAAAGAATCTTCGCTCCTTTATTCCAGCTGGTCTTAATGTTGTGTACTTTTTTATTAAATTTAAAGCTCCTAAATCTTCTTCAATGATAGTAAAACTTTTTGAAGTTGAAGTTTTATTTTCTGGTACCTTTATAACCAAAACTGTTCCTCTATCTTCAATGTCATCAATAGTCATTTTGACCAACTCATCTCGTCTTAAACCTCCAAAAACACCCATTACCAATATGACTTTGTGTACCAAGTAGATATCATCAGGAGCCTTCTTAATAAATTTTAATATTTGTTCTTCTTCCAAAACTTTAGACTTCTTCGGGACGTATTCTTTCGACTTAACTTTTAAAAAAGATATGAGACGATGGTATTGCGAAATGTCTATATTTTCATAGACCATCAACGTAGACCTTAGGGTGGAATACTTGGTTCAGAGAGAGTTCGGACTGTATTTTTCCGACTAAAAATAATAAAGTTTGTTAAACATATGTATTAAAATAAAATCAATAACTTACCAGTTCCTGAAAATATGCCATTAAAACGGTTTCGGTTATTTGAAGAATTGCGTTTGCATCTTTCCAAATACCAAATATGCCATAATCCCGATCATACTGTTGCCTTGATTTTACTGGCAAAAGATTTTCGGTCGCTTTTATGGCCTTTTCTCTAATATTTTGTGGAATTTCTTCCATTTTGAGCAAATCGTTAAATAAAAATGCCAACTGACTAACTGATAGAAACATCAAAGTCAAACTTAACACCAGTCATTATCTACTTACGTATACAGGTACAGGTGCAACTTATTTTTATATTGCGAATAAATAATGTAATTAGTCATTGAAAAACTCTTTTTTGGGTAAAACATAAAGCATTGTATGCACCACTGGCTTTACTGGACTATAATGCCCATCAGGCCGAAATCTATTTCGACCTTCAGGGCATTATAGTCCTAGTAACACCCTTGATACACAAATAGCTATAAAATTAAACCTATTAGCCTAATTGTAGATTAGCTCAATTGTAGCTAAATCCAATTTCTTTTGCAACGAGGTTAAATGCTTCATTTTGGACAAAGTCCCGTAAGTCCAGTCCTGACTAAATCTACTTAACCAAAATTGACAAACCTAGAGAAAACATATCTACCTATTAGCCCCTAAAAAAATAAAAAAGATAGGCGCAACAAATAAAAAATTTTCATTAATTAAAAAGTGTACAAGTTTAATTTGTCCACACTGTATGTTTTTAGGATTACTTGTAAATAGAATCTGTATAGCTGTATAAATTGTTTTATATTCGTTTTTGTAAAACAGTAGTGTAGAAGTTTTATAGACTTTGTTAGGTAAGAGTAAATATTAAAAATAAGTGTTTACGGTATTTGTGTAGATATTTACTATTAAATTTTTGTTATTTATTTTAATTAAATGATGTAACATTATAAATTGTAGTTTTCACTTGTCCTTACAGTCCTTAAAAATATTTTTCTAAGCGAATAAAACAACCCATATAACATTTTTTGCCGACGTTGTACATTTAATTTACTGGCATTGCCAACACTCTTTAATGGCAAGACATTGGCAAAAGGTATTAAAAAGACACGAAAGTGGGCAATTGGCCGTTATTAGGCCACGTGTTGCAGATAATGTGATGGCATCCGTCATTAATAATTTATGATGAAAAAATGCGTTTAGGATGATGGCATCCGTCATTAATAATTTATGATGAAAAAATGTATTTAGGATGATGGCATCCATCATTAATAAGTTATTGGCAAAAAAATGCGTTTAGGATAATGGCATTTATCATTAAATAAGTATTGCAAGTTTTAGAAGTTGAACGTCCCAAAAGTTAAATAACATATATTAGAATTTTGTAATCGAAAAAATTAGAAAAAAGGCAAAGAAAACTTTATCAATAAAAAAATTATATAATATAATTTTTTATACCGTAACAATAAACCAAAAAATAAATAAAAAGTATTTAATAAAATTTAAAAAAGATAGTAAATCAAAAGAAAACACTTTAAAATAGTAAGTATTTAAGGGACACTTACACTAAATTTTCAGATCCAAAACATAGGGAGAAATATTTTAAAGGAGTTAAATGTCAAAAAAAAAACTATTAAATATATATATAATTGTTTTTATTAACACGTCTTTAAATCTTTTAATAAGGCAACTCCCTGATTTCATATATTTTTTTAGGTAACTACAAATTTAAAAGGTTTTAAACAAAATGTTTACAGCTCCTAACAGTCTACGTGAATAACACGCCTTCTTGACTAGCCATCACCAATTAATTACACAACACACACTAATTAGGTAATAAATACACTTATTTATGTCTACTAAAAACTCTTTTCTTTAAAAAAGAAACTAAAAAGCTAGAAAACCACGTAGAAAACATTTGCACAAAGCGGCCAAACAAAAGCAAGGTTGCCTCATCTGTCAAATTGTCAAATCTTGTATTTCGGCTAAGCGGGAAATTTGAATTTATCACCTTCGGTCGAAATCGTCGAAATTAACCTAGCTAATTTACCATCATTTTATTTTTATTCTCTCAAAAATGCATAATAGACATTTTGTTTGACTTTATTTTTATTTGCATGATTTGTATCAATAAAATGTTAGGAAAAGGCCATTTTCTTTAAATTATGTAAAAAACATAAAATAATGTTGTTTAGCCCCCATTATAAATAAAACAGATCAAAAAAATTGCTCGAATGTTAGTTAAATACCAATGTTAATAAGATGGTTTGAAAAGTATGAATATGCGTTGAAGGTTTGCCTTCAAAAATCCAATATTTATTTGCCTGCAACAAAAAGGCATGTTTTATTTAATCAGGATTGGTATGCCGCCATTTTTATATGCTTGCCGGCAATTCGCCTGCATGTAAAATTTATTAGCAATTAATTGTTTATTTAGGGTTAACTTTTTAATGCGTATTAGATGTTGGCATAATATTGCCACCAATTGCCAATGCTTTACTATCAGTGCTAATATGAAAAATGCATATTACCGGCAAATAGTGTTTGCTGGGAATGGGCTCAGTTTAATAACTGTTCTATGATGTTTAGAAGTTGGTATTTGCTTTTTACAAAAATATACACTTTCCAACAAAATTATCGCCCATGATCGATTTAATCCATAAGCTTCAATACAAAAATGCTTTAATTTAAATACTTATATATTTTTTATTCATTTAATTATTAATACAATTGAGAACAGAAATGTTAAGGAATGGCCAAGGTAAATAAGTTTATTGTATACAATACATCCTACAGGGTGATTAAAAAATGTAAAAAACCAATGAATAGGTTTTAATTGCTGTCTCAAAGTCGGTCTATATAGGGTCGCGACATTCGGCCATATTGCTTTGACGTGTTATGACGTCACATCTCCCATTTTTCAGCCATGTTGTTCAGTGCCGGAGATAAACAGTTTATTGTATTAGTAGAACAACCGTTTACACAACAGTTTTTAATTATTATTAAGTTGTAAATTCTTTTACTTTAAATAAAAAACATTTAGAATTACATCTTTTAACAAATATCACTTCCAAAACAATGCAAAATGAAATGCGCAAATTCTAGACGCCACTGGATTGATCATCAGCTTTGATTTTACCCAGTCTTGCCAACTTTTCTCCGTGGAGTGCCCTTCCTTGCGTCCCCGACCTCAAACGCCTAAAAGTTGAGGATGTGTCGCAACCAACTTGTCATATTATTTTTATTTAATTATTATTATATTTCAGTTCCATATAAATCCAACAGATTGCCCACATATTCATGGGCACCCTGTATAAGCTTTTTTTATTGCGGTAAAGAAAACTTTTGGAAATGGATATTTGTGAAATTATTCCATTATCGTATGTCAAAAGCAAAAGTTTAAATAACAATTAAAAGATAAAATTAATTGCCAATGCATTAAGAAATTTGCTTAAAAACTTAAAGTGTTTTACTTTGTTACACAACTTTCAATAGTTGTTTTTATCAATTTAAAAAAAAAACACCTAAGTGTAATATTATTTGTTTTAAAATTTTAGTTTTTTGCTCATAAAATTTTAATTTATAATCATATATAAGCCAGAATATGTCTTCTATTGCCAAAAAGGTATTTTTGGAAACACATTTTTGATTAATACAATTTTTTAACAAACAGTCGATAATTCTTGACTTTTTACCTGCTTTCTTTTTATTTTAGGTCTAAAATTGCCGTTTTTTGTTTTGCTTTTTTTCTTAACATATTTCGAAAATTTTGCTTTTGCCAAAAAAACCTTAAAATTGAATACAAGTGGTCTCAAATCGAATTTGACTTTGCTAACGAAGAAGAAAGAAGAACCTTTATAGAAAACGGAACTTTTACCGAAGGAATGGTACAACCAATTAGTGCTAGTGTTTTTTACAATCGTAAGCTGCAACAAATAATGTTATTTTAAGTTGTTTAACGAAAAATGATTGGTACTTAATCATGAAACCTTCAATTTCTTTAGAGATCTACAGCAGATCTTCTTTCCTTCGTTTCACACAACTGGAATAAGTCTCTTGAGTTTCTAGGTGAGTCCCAGATCGTTGCTCTTGATATATCCAAAGCTTTTGACCAGGTCTGGCATGACGCACTTCTTAATAAACTTCCCTCCTACGGTCTTCCAACTAAACTCTGCTCTTGGCTCTCCAGTTATCTTTCTAATCGTCGTATATCAGTCATTGTTGATGGCCACTCTTCAAGCTTTCACGAAATTAATGCTGGAGTGCCACAGGGTTCAGTACTAGCACCAACTTTGTTTCTTCTTCACATCAACGACCTTCTTTCTTCCACAACCAATCCCATGCATAGTTATGCTAACGATAGTACCCTTTACTCCACTTTTCAGGTTCCCAAACCAATCTCTCAACCCGACTTGGAAAGCCATTCAAAGAAGGGCTATTCGTCTTATTAATGATCCTTTACTTACTCAAAGACTTCCTTCTCTTGCTCATCGTCGAGCTGTGGGAGATCTATCGCTCTTCTATAGATACTTTTACGGCTTCTGCTCCGACGAATTATCCAGTATAGTCTCTTCTCTTGCAGCTCCTAACAGAGAAACTCGTGGTGCCGCGCGTAAGCATCCCTATACAGTTCAATTGGACAGGCCCCGAACTTCCCATTTCGTTCGTTCTTTTATCCCTAGAGTTTCTAGACTGTGGAACCTATTGCCAGCGGAGGTCTTTCCTTTCCACCCAAATCTACAAGTTTTTAAGTCCCGTGTTAACAAACTTCCTCTTACCCTGCTTAGGACACCCACGGTACGTTAGTATTGAGGCTTTTAGCCTTCGTGGATTGTCCAAAGATAAAAAGAATGGGCAATTGGCCGTTATTCGGCCACGTGTTGCAGAAAATGTGATGGCATCCATCATTAAGAAGTTATGATGAAAAAATGCGTTTAGGATGATGGCATCCATCATTAATAAGTTATGCTGAAAAAAATGCATTTAGGATGATGGCATCCATCATTAAAAAGGTTTTGGCAAAAATATGATGGCATTACATTATTTTTTTCTTAATGACAATAAAATGCATTTTTACCGTCCAGGGAACTAAAATGTGCATAAATAATGCACATGCATAATGTGTGTTTATGTACAGGGTGTCCCCATATAAAATTAAATACTATAATTTTGGAGAAACCATAAGAGATACAATTAAAATACTAAAAAAAAATACATTTCACTGAACAACTTCTGCATATAACCTTTTCTTGTATCTCTTTATGGTTTTTTCAAAATTATAATATTTAATTTTATATGGGACTACTTGTACATAAACACACATTATGCATGTGCATTATTTATGCACATTTTAGTTCCCTGGATGGTAAAAATGCATTTTATAGTCATTTAAGAAAAAATAATGTATTTTTACAAATTATTACATACAGAGGTCATAAAGTCCGTCGACCAGTTATAACTTCTGAATCATTTGGTATCACTAAATGATATAAGGCGATTTTGGCCCGTTTTGATACCCCAGTTTGGTTGGTTAAATGCCTAGCAACCAATTTCGGTTGTCAAAATAGTAACGTCACGCCAACTTTGGTACCCTCTTTGGTTTACTAATTTTATATTTTAGCATTTAATAAATCTGACAAAAGAGTTTTTGTAACAACCCCTCGAATTACCGATGGAGTACCTGCATCTTTGGGAATCGTTACTGATAAACAAAGGAAGGGAAATCCAGTTATAGCCCCTTATCCAAGTTGGGACTGGTACACTGATCCAAAAATGTGCAAAAAGCAAAGAATTTTTTCTGTTTTTAGGGTTTTTGTAAGTAAACTTTATTAAATAGTATAGTATTATACCTATACCTAGGTTAAGAATATGGATGATGGAGGGGAGAACAACCATCTTTTATGGCGGACAAGTTGAAAAAGTGGCCTTTGGAATGTAGCAAATTGGGATGGCTCCACAGTAGCCAGTGGAGGGATTTTCGTATTTCTTTCCTTTTTTAATTTGTATCTATTTGTCCTTTTTTATTTTGTATCTCACTCTAATAATTCATGCTCATTGGTTAAAAAATCTCCTCTGGCTACTGTGGCGACACCTTAAGTTGCTCGTTTCGACGGACATTTTTTAAAACATTCAGATGGTTATCCTACCCTCCACTATCCATAGTTGCGAAGTAAGCTCTTATGTACCGAGCATTTTTATATGCTGAGGCGCGTAGCGCCGAGGGATATAATGTGCGAGGTAAATAATAGCTTTCTCACCCGAGGTATATATAGAATTTTTTACTGCTTACATTGGTATATTAACAATTTAAGTTTTGGCATTGGTAATTTCCTAACAATTTGTTGAAGATATCGGAATATTAAGTAGATTGGAGCGTGTATCAGATTGACTTTATTTATGTAAAAATTTGGCATGTGTCAAATTTTAATATGAGGAATGTCTCATTATTAACCTAGGTATTTCTTTATTATCATTATTTACTTAGGGTAAGAAATATTAATTCTCGTTAGGGTAACGGAGTAAATAATAGCAATTTCTCGGGTAAGTAAAAAAAAGATATGCATGATGTTTTACAGTTATTTATAAGCTAGTCTTATTAAGAACAGTTTATATAGTCATAGATTCTAAACATTCTATACAGTGAGGTTTATTGCCATAATGCAAAAAGTAAATAAATGCAAAAGGAAGTCTTGTGGCACAATATTGTAAAACTCCTGACAAGTAATTTATAACCCTAGAATATAAAGTCAATATCTTTACCTGGAGCAAACTAAAGCTACAAAATAGCGGTAAAGTCCGGCATCCTGAGCTCCTCTTAAAAAAAACATTTTAGACCACCTTACACCTAATGCTGGAGTACCTCAGGGCTCAGTTCTGGCACCAACAATATTTCTTCTTCATATCAACGACCTTCTCTCGTCCACAACTAATTCCATTCATAGTTTCGCCGACGATAGTACCCTTCACTCCAGTTTTAATATTTCTAAACCCATCACTAAACCTGATTTGGAAAACAAACGCAGAGCGATGCAGATATCTCTTTCGCAGGATCTTAATTTAATTATTGGATTGGGGCGCCAAAAATCTCGTCCACTTTAATGCATCCAAAACACAATCATGTTCCTTGTCGCGAAAAGAGTCACCAAATACTCATCCTCTACTAATGAGCGGCCAAGTTTTACAGAGCAAAAACTTACCTTCAATCTTGTGGGCGTCACATTTGAAAGTAACCTTAACTGGCATAAACACATGGTATCTATAGCCACGGCAGCTTCAAAAAGCTTGGATTTCTCTTTCGAGCCAAAAGGTATTTTTCCCCTTCTAATTTATACACTTTATATGTGTCCCAAATCCGACCTCCCTTAGAGTATTGTTTTCATATCTGGGGCATGGCTTCCCCCACAACCCTAAGCATTCTGGATTCTATTCAAAGAAGACCTATTCGTCTCATTAATGATCCTTCACTTACAGAAAGGCTTCCATCTCTTGCCCATCGTCGGGCTGTGGGGGATCTATCGCTTTTTATAGGTTCTTCCATGGCTTCTGCTCTAAAGAATTGTCCATTATAGTTCCCTCCACTCACGGTTCCCAACAGAGAAACTCGTGGCTTCGCGCGTATGCATCCCTATACGGTCCAACTGGACAGACCCCGAACTTCCCACTTTGTTCGTTCTTTTATCCCTAGAGTTTCTAGAATGTGGAACCTGCTGCCCGCGGAGGTCTTTCCTTCCCGCCCAAATCTTCAAGTTTTTAAGTCCCGGTGTTAACAAACTTCCTCTTACCCTGCTTAAGACACCCACGGTACGTTAGTATTTAGGCTTTCACCCTTCGTGGTTTGTCCAAAGATCAAAAAAATTATTTAAAAACAGTAAAATAACCTCAATCAACAATAAGTGTAGAATAATATTCCATATAGATTTAAAAAATTATGTTGTAATATTTATTGGTAAAAAATAGTACAATTTTAAATTTTGGGATTGACAGATGCAACAGGCTGTGGGTATTGGATAATGGGAAAATTGGTTCTGATCCAGTTTGTGATCCACAAATATTGGTTTTTGATCTTATAACTGTAAGTTTTCCTTAAGTAATTCAATAGTTTATCATGTGTGGTCCATTTAAAACATATTGTATAAATACAGAGTGTTCAAGAGTATGTGGGCAATCTTTCGGATTCATATATTTATTCACATAAAAATAATGTTCCATTTAATTTATATAAAAACTTGTGCTTAAATGTATGCCCTTAAAGGGCGCCACTGAAATTTTTTTCTTAAATAACTTTTAATAACAGTTGAGTATAATGACATATTTTTTAATATGATTAATACCAGTTTGGACTTCTTAAAATGATGCCCTTGTACATTATTTGCATTTATTAGTTCGACAGGGGCGGACTAAGCCTTACAAAATAGTAATAATTATGTTTTACACCCTGTATAATGAGAGGAATAAAAATATAATTTTAAAATGGCACACACCTATAGCTAAAAAAATGTTCTTTTGTCCGATATCGATAAAGTAACGAGTTTTCGAGAAAAGCAAAACATTTTGATTAAATAGAGGTTGTATTAAATAATTTTGTTTGTCGGTTCGCTATAGTCTCCCTCTTATTTTAGGCATTCGCGAGCTTTAATTTTCAAGATTATGGGACGCTTCACAATGCTGCACCATTATTTTTTAGTTTCGAGAAAATAAAAAATATATACAGGAGTATTTCCACCATTCGACACGGTCTGTAGCTGGATAACCATGAGGTTTTTAAAAAAGTAAATACTGAAACATATACAGGTCGGATAAGGCCACAGTATAAAATTATTTTACCCCATACAGGATGTATCAAAAAGTGTGACGTATCAAAGTTATATTTTTAAATGGAACACCCTATATTTTATAATGGTTTTAGATTCTACATAAAAATAATTTAAATATTATAAAAAACAAAAAGTTAAAAAGAATTATCAAAAAATTTTGGTAAAAGTCTTTACGAACTCGACTATTAAAGAACCTTTTTTAAATATTTTAAATAAATATTTTATTGGTTTTTAGGATAATCTTTTGCATCAGTATACCATTCCTTTTAAGCAACACTTAAACATTTCTCTTTACATCACACCTGTAGTGGAAGTCGAGGGTGAATCCACAAACTGTGAGAATACCTTTGTTTATAATGCGGATTCAGATAATTCTTCTTTACTTGTATACGATTTCAAAAACGATAAGTCTTGGAGGATAACTGATAAAACATTTCGTCCTGATCCCAACTATAGAACTTTTAATATTGCGGGTACGTACATATTTTTGTTAAATTTGTTGTAGCTTTGGGGATGCCATTTTTCTAATGTATTATTCTTAGATTGTTTGAGTTCTAGTACAGAAAATCAAAAAAATTATAAAACGTGAGAATTCTTTGGTCCTGAATGGATTGACTTGGGGTTATTAGGGGGGTTGTTTTCAAATATTGTTTTATAAAGAAAATAAAGGTACTCACCCTATTTTGGTCATGATTCACTTAAACTTTTAGGATAAAGAAACTTTTAGGAAAAAAAATGTTTAATTATATACTTTTAAAGACTTTTTTTAAGAAAAAAGGTCTAATTATGTGGTTTAAAAAGATTTTATGTGTTATTTTTGAAAAATGCAGCATTTTCCTGTTATTTAACTTTAAATCTATCAAACTTTATATTTAAAGAAAAAAGCTAACCATTATCCAAGCCGTACCTCGGTTTGTATTGGTCGTAAAAAAAATGATATTAAAATATTTTGTTTTTCCTTAAACCTAAAATTTTGCTTTCCACAGTTTTTTTTTAATAAAAAAGTAGTTTTCAATTTAATCGCGAAAAACCCATTACATGGTTTACAAAAAAAAGTTGCACTCTACCATTAATTCATCAAGAAACTAAAAAACTGACCACTGCACTGGTATCTTGCTAAAATGTTTTGATTATAATATTGTTTATCTTGCAGGCGTAACAATGGATAATGTCATGGATGGAATATTTGGGCTTGCTTTAACTCCACCTGGACCAAAAAGAAAGCTGTTTTATCACCGCTCTGACAAGCGATAAAAGAAAATTGGGTTTATACTGATCACCTTAAAAATGAATCATTATTTACTGGTGCACACGAAACACCAAAAAGTATTTCAAGTATGTTAATTACAAAATCTCTTTGTCCGTGAGCCAGTGACCAGATTTTCGTGACCAATAAAACCGTTGAGCGTAGCGTATCCAGAGTAAATATCATGATAGAAATTTCTAATGCCTAACGATTTTATTATTTGTCTAATCAATACCCCAGATTGATGAAAAGATTAGTGCGATCTGGTACCTAGGACTTACCGAATTATTTTTGTAGCTTTTAGTACAATAAAACACTTACCATATTGTTGTTAGTTAATAATTCTTATTCTATTAAGTTTATTTAATAACTCACTATAACTAGCCAGAACTAACCAACGATTTTATATTGAGATAGTTGTGGAAAATATGTAATTCTCAATTTTAGGGTCGCGGCCATCTTGGATTTTAATTTTTTATAGTGACCTCTATTCTACAAATTAAGCCCTTTCATTTAATACCCATATTGAGGTAGTTGTGGAAAAAATATGTAATCCGCCATTTGTGGCGGCGGCCATCTTAGATTTTAATTTTTTTATAGTGAACTCTATTCTACGAATCGAGCTCTTTTATTTGATACCCATATTGAGGTAGTTGTGGAAAAAGTATGTAGTCAGCCATTTTGTGGCGGCGGCCATCTTGGATTTTAATTTTTTTATAGTGAGCTCTATTCTACGAATCAAGCCCTTTCATTTGATACCCATATTGAGGTAGTTATTGAAAAGTATGTAGGTAATCAGCCATTTTGTGGCGGCGGCCATCTTGGATTTTAATTTTTCCATAGTGAGCTCTATTCTACGAATCAAGCCCTTTCATTTAATACCCATATTGAGGTAGTTGTTAAAAAGTATGTAGGTAATCAGTCATTTTGTAAAGGCGGCCATCTTGGATTTTAATTTTTCCATAGTGAGCTCTATTCTATAAATCAAGCCCTTTCATTTATACCCATATTGAGGTAGTTGTTGAAAAAGTATGTAGGTAATCAGCCATTTTGTGGAGGCGGCCATCTTGGATTTTAATTTTTTTCATAGTGAGCTTTATTCTACGAATCAAGCCCTTTTATTTGATATCCATATTGAAGTAGTAGTGGAAAAAGTATGTAATTAGCCATTTTGTGGCGGCAGCCATCTTGGATTTTAATTTTTGTTTATAGTGAGCTTTATTCTACCAACTATAATTTTATACCCATATTAAGGTTAAATTAATATGAACCCCGCCGTTTTGTATCTGCGGCCATCTCTGATACGAAAATTATCTTGTTTTTAGACTTTTCGCAGAAGAAGAAAAACTCAAAGTGCCGGTGAGGCTATGGATAAAAATGGAAATCTTTATTTTGGTCTTTTGGGAGACGTAAAACTAGCCTCATGGAATATTAAATATCCATATGATCGTTCGTATTTTATTATTATCGGAGATGATAAAAAACGATGCAATTTCCAAGTGGAGTAGAGGTAAAACTTTTTAATTACTATAATAAGTAACAAATAGTACCATAATACGCCCCAATGGTAAATTTTAGTTTTGTTTTTATACAGGGTGATTCAAAAATTGATCACAAAACTTTAGGGAGTGATTTTACTTAACAAAATAAGGGTAGAGCTCCATATATTTTTTTTTCAAAATGTCATTCGTTTTCGAGTTACAAGCCGTCAAAGCTCAATTTTTATTTTTTTATTTTTTCGCCATATTACATTTATTTTTTAACCAATCCAGTTGATATTTGGCACACAAATCGAGCTTTGCAGATTCTAAAATTTTAAAACAAAAGTACTTTTTTTAAATACCGCCAGAGGGCACTTTACCTAAAACTTTTTATTTACATCATAACATTTTTATTTTGACAGATATCGCAAAGCTGGGGGCGCCATTTTATAGATAATCAAAAACTTTAAAAATAAGGTACTCTTTATTAAAATCGATAAACCTCACCGTTTAGGCACCAATGGAAATCAAAGTTTTCACCAATTTCAATCAGACTACCTACATACATACAGGGTGCCCAGTAACTCAACCGACAAACTTAACGGGGCGATTCTACAACAGAAAATAAGAAAAAAATTCATATAAACATATGTCCTAAACGTCTTAGTTTTTGAACTATGGTGTGTTAAATATTTAGAAAAAACGTTTTTTTTTGCGTCTAAACGGTGAGGTTTATCGACTTTAATAAAGAGTACCTTATTTTTAGGTTTTTCGTTGTCTGTAAAATGGCGAACCCAGCTTTGAGATATCTGTCAAAATAAAAAGTTATGATGTAAATTAACTTTAAGTTTTAGGTAAAGTGCGGTATTTAAAAAAGTACTTTTGTCTTAAAATTTTAGAATCTGCAAAGCTCGATTTGCGTGCCAAATATCAACTGGATTGGTTAAAAAATAAATGCAATATGGCAAAAAAACCAAAATAAAAATTGAATTTTGACGGCTTGTAACTCGACAACGAATGACATTTAAAAAAAATGATATGAAGCTCCACCCTTATTTTGTCAAATAGAATCACCCCTTTAAGTTTCGTGATCGATTTTTGAATCACCTTGTATTTCAATTCATCAATAATTTGTAATGTAATATCAGGATATACAAGTTTGTCATAATTTAAAAGGCCTGCTATATTGTCTAACAATGGGTTTAACGGTATAACTTATTTTCGCCAAATATCGATTTGGGCCTTATGTTGATCTGGGTATATTTATACCTTACACTCTTTAGTATTTCTGTACTCCTATTTTTTTATTTTTTTTTATTTTAGGTCACTACCAATGAAAATGGAGATGAAGAACTTTGGATCTTTGCGACAGCTTATCAAAAATTTGCAACAAAAACTTTATCGCCAAACGAAACTAATTTTTATTTATTATCAAGCAGAGTTAAAGATTTGCCTCGATATTAATAAATAATAAGAGCTTGTTTAATTAAATCTTTATTTATTTTATTGCATTCATACATTCATACGGAATACAATTAAAAATCCTTTGTTTATATGCGCTCAGAATCACAAAAATATAAAAAGAATATTCAACAGGTATATTAACCCGCATAAAGTGGCAGAAACAAATAAACTGTAATACAACGGTTTATTTCTATACCACAAAAACAGAAAACAGCTGACCATGTCGACAATGCGCATGAAATTCCGAACTGAACTTTTAGTTCCAACAAAAATCCCAGGACTGCTAATCAGGTTACGAACCGGTTACGAACTGATTCCATTGTAACCCGCGAACACAGAACTGTTGCTAAAAATTCAGGATTTTACTAACCGCGAACGCTGCTTTTTCACTGCGCATGCGAATAGTCCCAGAAACGGTTCAGAATCGAACCCGCAAACAAATTGTTATTAAGTTGCCCAAAATGCGCAAACTCAAATAAAAGAATACATTTTTAAGCAAAAAGCTGAAACTATTGTGAGAGTGAAAATAATAAAAAAATAATATTTGTTGTGTTCTATATTGCTTATCTTATATATTTTGCGTTTACGCGTTTGAAATTCCTAAATAAATGCAATTAATGAAAAGATTATACGTAAATAATTATTATAAACACATTAATTCGAAATTAGTTTAATGATTGTTAGTCAAAGTACTTAATAATTTAATATTGTGAACTATTGTTTTGTGCCGTTGTCAAATATTTATAGAAAATGCTGATTAAAACAAATAGTTTTTTAGCTTTTTAATATTGTTCTTCCTAATAAATATTAAGTCGTGCTTGGGGTTACGTCCAGGTGATCAATGGGAACCATATTTAGAAGGTTAGTCTAATTTTGTTATTATAAAATAAGGGAAATACACGAATAGTTACAACAAAATTATGTTCTTGAAAATTTGATTAATTTGGGGGTAATAGTTCGATATAGCGGTTTTCGCTATTATAAGAGATTTTCGAAAATTCTTTTTCAGGGCGTTTTTATAGGTCAATTATGACACAGATCTGTGTGCGCGTTTTCCAAAATCCATTTCTATAATTTATTATTCATAAAAACATATTTACGGGACGGTGGAGTAAACAGGGGTGCTGGGTGGGGACGAAACAGTAGAAATCCTACATTAAACGCCCAAAAGCAGTATTTCACAGTACACACCGCACTTTCTGTTTACAAAAATGTCCAAATAATTGTTTCAAAAATTAAAAATAAATAATAGTACAACAATCCCGCCATGGCTGTCACTGCATAAAAAAAGAAGAGTTTGCAATAGAACTGTAAATGTCTTGCGATGTTGCCAAATAAAGTAGGAAAGTGTCAATAACTTTAAAAAAGAAAGATACACGACAAAATTCATTTGAAAAATTAAGTTATTCCTTCTTCCTATTATAATGTGTAGAGAAAAAAGGAAAATACCTAAACATAAAGAAGGAGGCATTTCTACAAAAATACTATTGTTTCTCATGGAAATGGTGGATAATCCCTGAAATTGGCTTGGTGTTAATTCTTCATAAGAAGTTTGGCAACGCTGCTTCTATCAAGACTGTCATTTTTATAATGACGGACGAGATATCTCATATGTGTGGGATAGTTTTTCGAAAAAATTTCATACTTTTCAAAATTAATTTACATTTTTCATGTGCCCCGTGTGCAGTGTATGCATGTTTTCTTGTGTTTGACGTTGGATTTATACTATTTTGTCCCCACCCAGCACCCCTGTTCATTCCACCGTCCCGTAAATATGTTTTTAATAATAATAAATTATAGAAATGGATTTTAGAAAACGCGCACACAGATTTATGTCATAATCGACCTATAGAAACGCCCTGAAAAAAAATTTTTCGAAAATCTTTTATAATAGCGAAAACCGCTATATCGAACTATTACCAATTTGGGATATACGGAGTGAGTTTTTCCGAAGTTTAGTACAGGGATCTCAGAAACCGCTGCAGCTACAGAAACAGTTAATTGGGGAAAGAATTGCAGTTTTTAGAGCTTAGTTTAAATCACTTTTTGTTTTGTCCAAAAATTTTAAGGCTTACTGGATATTAAAAAAAACTTTGGTAATTTACTAGAAACCTGCGGCAACTCCTATTTTGACGAAATTTGGTGTATAGGGGTTTTTAGGGCGCTGATCACGAATCTGAAAGAATTTTTTGGTGGAAACGTTTTGTTTTCGAGATATTCATCATCAGACTTGAAATTGAAACAATCCTATTTTTACAATATTCCCCCTTCTTTTTGCACACAATTCTTGATTTAAAGCTAAAGTGTCACACAATATTTGATTTTCACCATTTAAAACCCCGTTTTTACGTATTTTACATTATTTTTGCATTAAATTGCATAGCTATACTTTGAATCATTTTAATCCCAGTGTGCCATAAAGCCCTATGTGTATGTTTGGTTGCTGCATTATCAAAGAAAAGCCACTTAATTTAATGCAAAAATAATGTAAAAACGTAGAAAAACGGGGTTTTAAAGGTGAAAATCAAATATTGTGTGACACTTTAGCTTTTAATCAAGAATTGTGTGCAAAAAGAAGGGGGATATAGTGAAAGTAAGCTTAGTTCAAATTTGAACTTTGATGATGAATATCTCGAGAACGAAACGTTTCCGCCAATAAAATCTTTCAGATTCGTGATCAGCGCCCCAAAAACCCCCGTTTACCAAATTTTGTTAAAATCAGAGTTGCCGCAGGTTTCTAGAAAATTACCAATTTTTTTTTGTAGCTCAGTTAATATTTACATTAAAAAATATGTGAGTAGAGAATTTGTAGATTATTATCTTTTTAGTAGAAAGGTAAAATCCCATATTTAATGTAGTGCTCCGTTTTTGAGCTACAACATAAACTTGCATTTTTTAAAATGAAAGTCATAGTTAGCTATGACATTTTTAATTCTATGACTTGAAAAAATTGTTGCCCTTAGGACACAACGCTTATTTGTTATAATATTAAATAATTACATAAACCGAGTCTTACAAGCATATAAGAGTTAAATATTTATTGGAAAGGCTGTCAAAAAAGAAGGGGAATTTTTAAGCGGCCCACAGCAGATTAATATTATTGCGAAAAAATTCATATTGTACAATATTATTGAGTGTCTGGTTATATTGTGAGCTTGTATAATATATTGTGTCAATCAAAAACAGTTTGATTTTTATTGTGCAACAGTGATTTATTGTGCCGTGTGTAGGTAATATTGAACAATTATTTCACTTTTCAAATACAAAGGAGTATTTGTTTTACAAAAATAATTACACAAATATGGGTTCAAAAGCAATAGAGAAAAAAATTAAAGGTTTTTTTCTTATTTTCAAACATATGTTTCAAGCAGCTACTTTTTTCTTATCCATGTTTTAACCAGTAGTTACAAAACAAAACAAGTTATTGTGCAATGTATTAAATATAGTCTTTACATAAATATATTGCACTGTTTGGGGACGACTAGCAATATTACTGTACAATATTTTGCCCAATAATATTGATCGTCTGTGGGCCCCTTTAACAATATCAGTTTACTTGTCTCGCAGCCAACTAGAAAAATACGCAAATTTAAAATCTATTATATCCAAAACTACCTTTATTTATTTATTTAAAATATATCTTGTTTTACATCGTTAAAGAGCTTATAAAATGGCCTTTTTAAAAATGTCATTGATTGTCAGTTGATGTCGTAGTTTAAAAACGGACCACTACATTAAATTTTAAATTACTTTCGTTTATTAAGAAGACAATTATCTATAAGTTTCCTATATACACCTTTTTCTATTTCAAATATTAACTGAGCTATAGAGAAAAACACTTTTTGAAAAATATACGTTTTTTTAATATCCAGTAAGCCATGCGTTTTTGGCAAAAATCAAAAAGTGATTTAAACTTAGCTCTAAAACCAACAATTTTTGTAAAGCTTTGCCTAGAATAAGATTATTGGGTTCTGTGCCGTCTCAGCCAATAGTATTGAGAAGAAAAAAACGCCGCTGACTTTGAAGATTTTATATCTTTTTCTAATTAACCAATAAAAAATATAATTTTTGGTCCCTTGTACTTTCTTTGTATCTATTAAACGATTAATTTTTCGACTAAGGTAAAACATTAAATTTTGGCCCAAAAAATAGCATAAATAGTGTAAAGCCTAACTAGCGGAAGACGGAAAGTTGGACGACGGACCGATGCTATCGAAGTGTATGAAGTCTTATGAGACCTTTCACACGCACAGCCGACTTTCCGAGTTCTCAACGTGTGAAAGGTCCCATAAGACTACATACAATTCGATAGCGTCGGTCTGCCGCCCAATTATTCATCTTCAGCTAATGTAAAAAGGCAGTTAAGGAATAAAATGGCACATTTGTGAATATAATAAAACGTTTAGGCGCGATTTCATACTGGCGGTACGATCCCGATTCGTTCTCAGTTCGATCTGGGTCCAATAAAATATTCTTACGTGCAAAACAAATGAGCCTGTTCATACTATGCAAAACAAATGAGCCTGTTCATACTATCCATACCGCTTTAGTCTCGGTCCGGTTTCATTCCGATACCAATGCATTTTAAAAAATATTTTAAGCATAAACTTTTAAAAAAGACTGAAGTAGACCTGTACAGTAAGAGAGAGTGGGAGCCAAACGTATATCGAATCGGGAATAAACCGAATGCGTATCGCTAGTATGAACACGACAAGAATGTATCGGACCGAGATCGAACTAAGAACGAACCGGGATTGTACCGATAGTATTTTTATGCTGATGATAGTACCCTTCACTCCAGTTTTTAGGTTCTTAAACTAATCTGGTTTTTTTCGATTTTTTTGTTACTTTCTCGCGTCGTTTATGTAAGTGTTTAAACAAAGATTTTTCTAATTTTCTCGAAAACGAATCGACCGATTTAAAAAATCAAACGTCAAAATAAGACTTCGAAGGGCCTTTTAAACAAGCTTTTACTCGATACCCCTTGCCATTTAATTTTTTTAAGGGGATGGCCCTGGGGAGCAGAGAGTGAAAGGGGGTGAAGTAATTTTAGGTTAGACATTTGTCCCCCTTGACAAACCTTTTGACGTATTTCGGCGTTTTATCTTTTAATCAGTGGTTTTCGATAAATCCGTGGTGTGGGAAGTTTTCAAATGAACACCCTGTATGTTTTATTTGTGTGTATTTTACGCGATTACTCCGACGTTTGAAGACCGATTAAATTTTTTTTTTTGTGGGTTTTATTAATTTTTTTAAAGTCGTTTTAACTTTTTTAAAAAGTGTTTTCCATATTTATTTTACAACAGATGGTCTACCACCTCTGTTTGAGATGGAAGACTTTTTTCAATGTGAGAAACTGGATGGTGACTTTTGCAAGACAGAAATAATTATAACACCAAACGATGGAAATTCTTCACTGGCAACAGAAATTAAGGTAAGTTTTTTACTACCTACATCAGTCTGCATATTAATATTAACTATAATAAGAAATTCATGTACATATACGATTTTGATACTAAGCAAGTTATGATTTAGTACTTATAGTACATGAAATAATTAATGTACTTTTTGGCTCACATCTAATTAAGAGAAAGAAAATATAACATGAATCGAATATTTTTAACTTGACAACGTTGCCGCAGGCAGTCACGCCGAAATGTTAATCGATATTTGTGTTTAATATTTTTCAATGGCCGATTTGTTTGGACAGTTTGTTTACATTTTCTGTGATTTATTGTGTGTTTCGTGGTTTTTTACCTTTAATTGGACTTTGAATATTGACTTTTCTTAGTGATCACAGTGTATATATTAAATTTGTGCTTTTCAACAGATAATTTAAGGTAATATTGACATAATTATCTGTAAGGAAAAATCTTGATAAAAACCAAATAAATGACATTTTTAATAAGGTGTGTGTAATTATTGAACTAAACCCCAATATTTTATATTAATAGGAAACAAAAACAAGTACCTAACATTAAGGGCAAAAATAGCACAGCTATATAATTTGAATTTGGCGGGCAAACGATAAAGGTGACTCACGCGCCATCTGCGTTTGCCTTCCTTGAAGACAGACAAGGAAGGCCCAGCAGCTATCTCTCTCTCGGATAATTTATTTACATTTAGTTGCTCGTCTCATTGTTGTCTCTGGCTATGGTACGTGTCTTGTGGGGAAAATCTGTATTACAAAAGATATACATACATAACACAATAGACTTAGCTTGACAAAAGTGCTTTTTTATTTTTGAGGCCATGAAAAGTGCTTTTGAATTTTTTCGAATTAATTTGCCCCACTTTCCTCTATCACCGTGAAATCGGACTCGTACGGTACGGTACGGTTATATGTGGCCCGAACTTAACTCGTGCTAGAAAATATATTGAGTGTACTTTTGGAATAATATCATATAAACGGATGATATTTCACCGCCCATTAAATGTTACTAAATGTCTAACAAGAAAAAAATTAAGGCCTGTTTGCATTTTGCAAATAACTTAACGGCTTATGGATTTCAGAATTTTATAGACACAACTCAAAATGTTATTACAAATACTACGAGTGATATTTTGATTCTTTGTTGTGTTAAAATCGAGAAAAATTAAAGTTTGTGCATTGGTATATTGTATTGTCTATTTATTCTATTTTAAAAAGTTTATTTAAAAATGTACAAACCTAAATTTCCAACTTTACCTCCAAAAAAAATCAAAAATATATCTGTTTTTTTTGTAAATAAACAAAATTCCACATTTAGAAGTAATTTTTAATTCTAAACATCTTTTCTTTATAACTTATTTTGACATAGGCAAAAATACAGGTACCTACTTTACTCTTAAGCAAAAATACATTTTTGGCCAAACCTCGTAGATAACTAATACAATGTGATATCTGATGATAGCTTTTTATGCAGAACTTTTTATAAGGAATACCTTTTTTCGCAAAGTCACAAAAAAAGGTTCCCATATGACACCAATTTACGTAGACACACTGTATACTACGGCAAAAAAGCTACGACACTTTGAACCTAAGCAAAGGACTGCAGGTTGCTCCCTTCACATTTTATTACAAAAACATTAGAATATTTCAATTCCCCACTCTAAAAAACCTTTCAATACCGAATTTTGTAGTGAAATAAATATAATATTTAATAACAATTAAAATAAAATAAAACTTTTGACACCCTTTATCTTGCAAACGATCAAAACTTTCATTCCGAAAGCGATGCCGCCAAGTACACAAAAAATGATAAAGTAAACAAACCTTTTCGAAAGCACATAGCCTCTGACAGAGCCTGATTGCATATTTTTTAGGTAAATAAATAAAAATATTGCGAAAACACGTATCACGTACTTAAAAACATCCTCTCATTTCGTCTCTGGCGTGCCATGAAACCTGTAACGCGTGGCGTAGTCGTCGGTTGAATATTTCTCGCTGCAATAGCTTTGTTCGCGGGTCTAGTAATGAACCGATTCTGAACCAGAACCGAACTGGTTTAGAATTGTTTTAAAGCGCATGTCTAGTTCTTTATTAGTTCGGAATTTTTATTTACCGCGAACGATTTTCTATACAGCTGAGGATGTATTCTAACCTAGCCTTTTGGTTAGGATTTTTCATGGTTAAATTGGATACTATACAAAAAAAATTAAATTCAAACAAAAGGTAAATTGTTATACTGTCCAATGCCACTCTAGGTCTCTCGGCGGAAGACGAGAGATTCCCTGCCTCCTCTCGTTTTTAACATAAGTACCTATGTGTATTTAACTAAAGATAAAATTCAAACAACAAGAAATGGTAAAATTTTGTAATATTGTCTATATTTTTTAATTAAATCTTTATTTAATCCTTTGGTTATATACGCTCAGAATCACAAAAATATAAAAAAAAACATTCAACAGGTATATTAACCCGCATAAAAAGTGAAAAAAACAAATAAACTGTAATACAACGGTTTACTTCTGTACCACAAAAACAGAAAACAGCTGACCATGTCGACAATGCGCATGAAATTCCGAACTGAACTTTTAGTTCCAACAAACATCCCAGGACTGCTAATCAGGTAACGAACCATTAACGAACTGATTCCATTGTAACCCGAGAACACAGAACTGTTACTAAAAATTCAGGATTTTACTAACCGCGAACGCTGCTTTTTCACTGCGCATGCGAATAGTCGCAGAACCGGTGCAGAATCGAACCCGCGAACAAAGCTAATAAATCATTGTTCACAAAAGGGTTTATTTGCTTTATCATTTTTTGTGTACTTGGCGGCATCGCTTTCAGAATGAAATAAATATGGGTAACATTTGGTACAGACCTTTTAGAGACCTTGCATATTTTTTGTGAATAAGCTTTTTGTTAATATTTTCTTTTTGTAGAAATCTCAAGAAGCACACTATAGATTCTTTAGATCGTCAATATACAGAATGCTATGTATTCCAAAAGAAAATACCGATATCAAGAAATACATAGCAAAAAAGATGGAAAATGAATTATGGCCATACAACGTAACTATAAATGTACCTAGCTATGTTTGCAATGTAAACCGGCATTTTAATGAAAATGACTTCTTGCTATGGTAAGGATTGTATTTAATTTCTCGTAAGAAAAAACATTTCGGTTAGGTCAAAGAATACCAATCCATAGAACTCTCCAACAGATGGCGAAAGTAGTACGATGTCGCTTTGCTAATACGATTACCATCAGAAATTGATAGCAGTCGCTGACGAGCTGTCGGCCCGATCAGTTAGAGTGAGGATATACGCAAAATTTAATAAAAATAAAATCCCCGATAAATGGACCCAGTATCCATAAGATTATTAAATTTATTATTTCAGAATAGGATATATCGATGCGTTTTTAAATCAATTCAAATAAACTCTGTACTTGGCTCTCTAGTTATTTATCTGATCGACGTATATCAGTTATTGTGGATGACCGTTCTTTAAGCTTTCACCAAGTAAAGGCTGAAGTGTCTCAGGGCTCAGTAGAGGGACCAACATTGTTTCTTCTTCACATTAACGACCTTCTCTCGTCACTCCAGTTTTCAGGTTCCTAAACCCATTACTAAACCTGACTTGGAAAACAAACGCAGAGCGATGCAGATATCTATTTCGCAGGATCTTAATTTAATATTGGATTGGGGCGCCAAAAATCTTGTCAATTTTAATGCATCCAAAACACAATCGCATGTTCCTTGGCGCGAAAAGAGTCATCAAAAAATCATCTTTTACTTATAAGCGGCCAAGCAAGAGCAAAGACACCTTCAATCTTGTGGGCGTCACATTTGAAAGTAACCCTAACTTGCATAAACACAATATAACTATAGCCACGGCAGAATCAAAAATGCTTGGATTGCTCTTTTGAACCAAAAAGTATGTTTCCCCTTCTAACTATATACTCTGTATGTGTCCAAAATCCAACCTTCCTTGAAATGTTGTTCTCATATCTCGGGAATTGCGTCACCCACAACCCTAAGCATTCCTAATTTCATTTAAAGAAGAGCTGTTTGCCTCATTATTGATCCTTCACTTACAGAAAGGCCCAACTCTTTTCCCCATCGTCGGGCTGTGGGAATTTATCACTTTTTTATAGGTACTTTGATGGTTTCTGCTCTAAGGAATTATCCAGTTTAATTCCTTTACTTACGGTTCCCAACAGAGAAACTCATGGTGCCGCACGTAAGCATCCCTATATGGTCCAACTAGACAGGCCCCGAACTTCCCACTTTGTTCGTTCCTTTATTCCTAGAATTTCTAAAATGTGAAACTCGCTGCCCGCGGAGTTCTTTCCTTTCCCCCAATTCTTCAAGTATTTAAGTCCCGAGTCAATTTAGGCTTTTTGCCTTCGTGGATTATCTTAAGAGTTCATCAAATTTCTTTCAAATTAAAGGGGAATCCGAAAAATATTTTTATTTAATAACAGTCGTGGCGTACCAAACTTTTCTTTAAAAATATTTACTTTTAACCCCTAATGGACGACATTGGTGGAAATATATTTTTTCTTGTATATTAAAAAAATGTCTTTGGATTTATATATCTAAATTGATACTAAAGTAAATAAAAATATTTTTATTTTTATTTTTAACACCCCGTAGTTTAAAAACTAAGACGTTTAAGACGTATGTTCATAAATAAATAATTTTCTTATTTCTTATTGTAGAATCAACCGTTTGTCGATAAAGTTACTGATCGCCCTGTATAAAAAAACAATCCCCAAGAAGAACAACCACATTGAAGTGTCCGTGCTTAGTTTTTAGAAACTGCCACCCCTAAGTTGGGGGTTGGGGGACGTGAGTTTAGAAAATGTCACCCCAAATATTTTCATAACTAGCTTTAAATATGGTTTTTAATAATATTTTTTTTACTATTTTTAGTGGAATAATGGTAGCTTTTGTATGCATTCTTTATAAATCAACTGTGTATGATATCAAAAGAAGAAACAACCGCGAATATCCTTTATCAAAATGTAAGTAAAAAAATACACTAGGACTAAGTCAAAACTAAATCTTATACCGGGTGACAACGAAAAAACTATCCAGAATTTTATTTCCTTTAGTGAAAAAGAATACCCCATATAACATTTTTTTACTGGCATTGCCAACACTCTTTAATGGCAAGGCATTGGCAAAAAGGTATCAAAAGACGCGAAAGTGGGCAATTGGCCGTTATTAGGCCACGTGTTGCAGATAATGTGATGGCATCCGTCATTAATAAGTTATTGGCAAAAAATGCGTTTAAGATGATGGCATTCATCATTAATAAGTTATTGGCAAAAGATAACAAAAAGACACGAAAGTGGGCAAATGCAGATACTCCCCAATCAGCAAGCTGACGTCTTATTGACGAAAATTGTCGCATATACTTTTTTAAAAGCTAAAATGATGCGATATTTTATTTGAAAATTAAAATAGGAAAAAACTTCTTACTGCATGCAATTTCCTTGCAATGCAAAGTACCATCTCTCGGAACGCTGTCCAACTTGGAGATGCAGATTTTTACACTAGCCGAAGATATTTCTTTCAAAGCTAAGTGAGATCACCTACCGCAGACCGCTCTCGAATTATTTTTGTCTAATGGGTAAGGTTTAGACGATAAAAAGCGAAGATATTGCAGAAAGGTAGTAGTTTATTGTCCATTACGCCATCTATCGGTATGTTAAAAAACTATTAAATATATATTATATTTTTATTAACACGTCTTTAAAACTTTTAATAAAGTTTTAAACAAAATGTTTACAGCTCCTAACAGTCTACTTGAATATCTTGCCTTCTCGACTAGCCATCACCAATTAATCACACAACACACACTTATTAGGTAATGAATACATTTAATTATGCCTATTAAAAACTCTTTTCTTTAAAAAAGAAACTAAAAAGCTAGAAAACCACGTAGAAAACAAATGCACAAAGCGGTCACCTTCGATCAGAAATTAACGTAGCTAATTTTACCATCATTTTATTTTTATTCGCTCCAAAATACATAATAAACATTTTGTTTGACCTAATTTTTATTTGCATGATTTTTAACAATAAAATGTTATGAAAAAGGCCATTTCCTTTAAATTATGTAAAAAACATAAAATAATGTTGTTTAGCTGCCATTATAAATAAAACAGATCAAAAAAATTGCTTTAATGTTTGTTAAACACCAATGTTAATAATATGGTTAAAAAGTATGAATATGCGTTGAAGGTTTGCCTTCAAAAATCCAATATTTATTTGCCTGCAACAAAAACGCGTGCTTTATTTAATCAGGATTGGTACACACAAAAAAAGATATCTTAATTTAAAACAATTTGCTTTGACTCAAGACACGTTGTGAGTTGTATATAACGAAAAGAATATATTCTTCTTATCAGTAAATGATATTCTTAAAAACATTATTTTAGTACAAGCATAAAGGTAGATTCAGTTAAGTAAACATATTTTTTAAGTTAAGAATATTAATGATTTCTTTGTAGATATTTTTTTGTCGACGCGATTATCTAGCGAAGAAAAGCACTAATTTCATTGGAGAAAATATATTCTTGTCAAGCGATCAATTTAAAACATATGTTTTCTTCGGCAAAAACAAATTAAAACTTAAGTCAAGAATACATTTCTTTCGCCAAGAATATATTACTTTAGGGTTGTCTTGGTTAAAGAATAACATAACTAAAAACTTTCTTCAAATAAAACTACTTAGTTTTCATTTAAAACAAAAGATTGTTATAAAAATTTTATTATTCACAATTATTATTGTTAGAGTACAAAACAAAGTTTTTAATAGTATAATAATTTTATGATATTATGTTAGACCTTCTGGACGTCTCTTAGAGCCAACTCTGCTGAGGCGTCTAGGATCCTATTAATGGATATCTCCCTGGTACAGCTCTGATGTTAATAAAAACAAGAGGTTTTGGTGCTCTGCATCCGGCATTTCTAGTATATTCTCCAGTACTTTCTTTGTGAAGATTTCACGGAAGTTCCCGATAGTCCCGGCACGATAGTAGCTTTAGTGTGGATATTTTCAGCACGGTGATCCAACTACCCCATAAAACTACAATGTGTAACCACGGATGAACTTGACTATATACCTGTAAAAAAATATATTTTTAATATTTCGAAAAAAGTTATTCTTCATAAATTTTTTGCTTTATCCGAAATGCTTAAAGCTATTACAAAAATTTTTGTAGGATTTACATGGTGGTTTATAACTGCAAAATCAAGACTTTAAAAATAAAATTTTTGAGACTAGCAAGAAAGTACTTAAAAGTATATAACAAAAAAAATCCTATTGATTATGATTTTCAGTAAAAATTGAAGTTAACTAACTAAAAATAATAAAAAAAAATATGTTTTACAGTTTATTAAAATATATATTTTTTTTGAACAAAAGCTTTAAAAAATCGTCTGACTTACTATTTAAATCCAAATCCGGTAGTATAACGCGCCTGAGGGACGACGCGTTTTTCTCCATTTCTACAAGCAGGATCGCACTAATCCAATTTCGTTGGTTTTTCGGAGTCTACACCTCCTTTCTGTCAAGTTTATTACCATTTATGTGGTGTTCGTTAGCACTTAGGCCATGGTGATGCCGACGTTTTCTCAAAATCCTCCTCGGTCTGCAGCCATTACTTTTTGGCTATCTAGTCAACCTTTCTGGACAATTTTTTTAACTTCTTATAATCTTGCAGTGTGGAAGAAAGCGTTTTTGTGTCCTGGTTCGCCGATACGCACCTCCCTGGGCAACGTTTTTTGCAAAAATGAATAAATGAAATACCTTTGGTACCTAATTATAGTGACCAAGAATATAATATTTTGGTTTAATAATACAAAACCTATATTTTCTTAAGTAAAAGAAATAAATATAAATTATTTTGACTGTAAAATACTTATATTTTTTAGTTTTCTTTTAAAAAAGACATTGTCTTTAACAAAAATAATATTAAATCAACAAGAATTTTAGTCCAAAGTAAAATTATGTTTTAAGTAGAGAATAAAAATATTACTTTGTCTTGGCTAAAGAAATTTAAATTTTCCTGTAAGAATAGGTTTTCTTAAATATCTCTTATCATAATATTCTTAATTTCAGACAAATTGTGTCTTATTTTAAAAATATATACTTGCTTGAAGAATACATGGTAAGAATAATATTATTTAATATGAAAATAATGTAATTTCTTGGAGCAAGAATATTGTTTTCCTTCAAGAAAATTTGTTTTAAGTTAAAAATAGATTTTCAAGAAAATCCATATTCTATTTGCAAGAATTTTGTTTTTGTGTGTATGCCGCCATTTTTGTATGCTTGCCGGCAATTCGCCTGCATGTAAAATTTATTGGCAATTAAGTGTTTATTTAGGGTTGACTTTTTAATGCGTATTAGATGTTGGCATAATATTACCACCAATTGCCAATGCTTTACCATCAATGCCAATATGAAAAATGTACATTGCCGGCAAATAGTGTTTGCTGGGACCTTTTAAATTTTAGGATGTAATAGACACCCTCTATATTTTTTAGGATTTAAATTTTACAGGTCATTTCGGATATAAAATCTTTAATAAACCCATATCCTAACTTTTTGGTTTTGGAGAAAATGGTTCAAACGCCATATCCAAACGACCGCACAATATGCAGTTTAATGGGAAAACAAATGAACATCACAAAAATTTAAAATGTTTAAAATAGTTCTAGTAAAATACTTTACTTTTTTAACTTTCAAAAATATACAGGGTGATGATGTGCACGGCTGATGCCTGCCAGGTGATGATCTTCGTACTTAGCATGCTATGACTCATCACTATACAAATTTCTTAGCCTTACAGGCCTAACGTTACTTAAAGAGTTCACTAGCTAAAATTTCTTAGTAGCGTCTGTTTTAATAATAATAATAATCAGCATCTGTTTTTAAAATATTAAGTAAGGTTTTTTTTTGGTTTTTATTTAGTTTATAAAAGTTATCCTTATTTATAAAAAGATATACAAATACAGGGTGGCCCATCATATTCGACCCGGTCTGTAGCTGAATAACCATGGGGTTTTTAAAAAAGTAAATACTGAAACATATACAAGTCGAATAAGGCCACAGTATAAAATTATTTTACTCTATACAGGATGTCTCAAAAAAGTGTGACGTATCAAAGTTATATTTTTTAAATGGAACACCCTATATTTTATGATGGTTTTAGATTCTACATAAAAATAATTTAAGTTTGTTTATAGTACCAAGTGTCTAATTTTATTCGTTTTTGTGATATTTGATTTTTTTCAAAATGCAGGGGTGCAATTAAATTCTTTTTATTCTAATAATATAAACTCCTTAAACTTCAAAATTTGTTACAAGATTAGGAAAAGTCCGCCTTTATCATACGTAGGTCATATCGAGATCATAGATTATACAGGGTCATCAAAAAATAATTTTAATTTTTTAGGAAGTCAAATTGTAATATCTCTCTTATTTTAAATGGAACACCCTGTATTTTTTACACCACATGATGACGAACCAAATGCTCTTTTAAATGGTGTATAGGTTGCCTATACCTATCTTTCATACTTTTTAAGTAAATTCAGTTTTAACATATTTTTACTCCAAATGTCTATTTAGATGTAAGTAGGCTGTGATGTAGCTATGCCTATTTACTAAGCCGTTATGGCAAAATGTAAATTTGTTGGAAAAAGCATAAAATTTATATATTTTGTATTATCTGCCAGTATTTTTAAAATTCACAGAAAAAAAATTCATTAGTTGCTTATAATGCTACTTCCAATAACACTTATTTCAGCTGAATGTCGTAATGATAAAACTTGTGTTTTTAAACAATCCTAATAACGACTCTGATCAGTTATGACGATATTCTGTGACCTATAACTCGTGTCTTGCATTATCCATAATCACTTTGTCAAATTTTTTAAAGCAACTATTAAGGTTATCAGATGGTTTCTCCTGGAATATTTTTCAGGATTAACTCTAGACTAAAGTTAACCATTTTTTTCACATGCTACCAGTATTATATCATCTTGTTGTTGTAGAAGAAGGATTTTTATTTAAAATCATTGAAATTTCTTTTAAACTGACTAAAACACTAGTAATCCATAAATGGTCGTTGTTATTTTTCTAAGAAAAATATTAATGGCTGCTATCTCACAGCCAACTTTAATTTAAATAAACATTTGGACTAAAAATTTGTAAAAACAGATTTTACTAAAAAGCACAAAAGATAGGTATAGGCAACCTATACACCATTTAAAAGAGTATTTTATTTGTCATTACGTGACGTAAAAAATACAGGGTGTTCCATTGAAAATAAGAGAGATATGGCTATTTGATTTTCTGAAAAATTGAAATTATTTTTTTATCATCCTGTACAATATTTGATTTTGAATTGACCTACGTATGATATGGCAGACTTTTTCTAATCTTGTTACATATTTTAAAGTGTAAAGTGTTAAAAGTGTTAAAGTAAATTCAATTTAATTTTACCTCTGCATTTTTCAAAAAATCAAATATCACAAAAACGAATAAAACTAGACACTTAGTACTATAAACAAACTTAAGTTATTTTTTAAAGTAGAATCAAAAACCGTCATAAAATATAGGGTGTTCACACACCTGTATAAACTAAAATAATTTTATACTGTGGTCTTATCCGACCTGTATATGTTCCAGTATTTACTTTTTTAAAAACCCCATGGTTATTCAGCTACAGACCGTGTCGAATATGGTGGGCCACCCTGTATATATTATAAAAAGATATACAAAAATAATTTTTTTTTAATATAACCCAATTCCAATTTATACAGATGACAAATGGTTTAAAATATTTTCCATTCGTCAAAATTGGAACAAAATTAAAAGCAAAAATACAAACCCAGATCATAACAAGTTAAAGTCCATACAAGGAATACGGTTTCTTAATGCGATATTGATAGTAGCATTTCATACTAAAATAGTTTTTGGATATTTATACTGGAGTAATCCCAAAGACTTGGAACAGGTAAGTATTATTGTTGTAAATAGTATTTTCTAATTTACTTACCTATTTTTTTTTAATTTGTAAAAACCCAAAATTATATACTTTTAAAATATGTTTTAAAACTGCAATTTTATTTTTTGATAAACAAAAGTTTGAAATACTTATTACGTAGCGGAAGTTTTATTCCTTCATTTCATAGGATTTTATTTTATTTAACAATAAAGCCTTGTTTTCAGATCTACGTCGTGTGTCTATGCTTTGTCGCTGCGACAAGGCCGTGTCGCCGCGACACCGTAATTGTCGCTGGCGACACGTTTTTAAAAATTCATCTCGAAAGGCTGTAGCTGGCGACAAAAGAGTGGGGGAAGTCTGTCAAAAATTCTTAGCTCCCATTGGTCCCCTCATTGTCGTTGGCGGCACTACATAGTTGAGGACTACAAAGTTCTTCCCGAAGTGGCGGCTAGGTGTCGTACGAACGTTTTTTACCTTCGGGGATCAAGGAAATATTCACGACGGCATCTTCTTCTGGATCTAAGCGCTGTGAGCGAAGATTCCCTATAAGCTGATGGTATCCTGTTTGGTGGTGAAGACGAGGTATTTCTCAAATGGCGGGAAATAGATGGGCGTGCCATGGAAACTGTCAGTAGTGAAAGTAAAGGTTATACGTACCAGTAGCAGATCTTGGTTCGACAGCCGACAATTTATGCATTGCATCGATGGATTGTTGAATTATTTGTTTTCTTTTTGGAATTTCTGGGAGCTACGAGTCTCGATTATCCAGATTTTCTGCCGACAAAAAAAAATAGAAATAGAATAGAACTCTTGTTGGCGACAAATATGCTATTTTTGTATGGGCCTTTTTATTAACCTTGCAGGGTATAGCGAAAACTAAAGTCTTACGCCGTGTCGGCTACAGACGACATGCCAAGGCTTGGCAAATGTCCGCTCGTTCAAACGTTGCCGCATTCCAACGTTGACTTTGCTTTGCCATATGTTTTGCATACACACGAAGCGGGAACGTTTGAGCGAGCGGACATTTGCCAAGCTTGGCATGTCGTGTGTAGCCGGCTTTAGTTTCGATTTTTAAAACAAATTTGGTGGTAAAAGTAAATCATAGTTAACTTGATTCGTTTTGGAAAGATTGCAAAAAAGCAATAAAAAATATTTCATTTGATATTTTTATTTTTTAATGGTTTTGGAAATATGCCCAACGTCAGGGTTTTTTTAAATGAAAACTCCTGTATATTCTATAACCATTGCAGAATATTTCTTTTATAAAAATTCCACACTTTATATGTCTATCTCTAATAGTTCCGAAAATGTGGCCAAACAAACCTAAAGATTATTAGATATAATTTTCATGACACCTATATACATGTATCTAATGCACTGCACTAAGATTTGTATGCACATATTTCAAATCTATAAAAAGACATACCAGGGAAAGTATGGTCTTAAGCGGCCCAGATACGATCAATATTATGGTGCAATATTTCATATTGCACAATAATATTGACCTTTGTATTATATATTGATAGGTTGTACAATATATTGTGCCAATCAAAAACTGTTTGTTTTTTATTGTGCAATAGTTTGTGTCGTGTGTGGATAATATTGCACAATTATTTCAGTTTTCAAATACAAAAAGTAATTGTTTTACAAAAACAGTTAAACAAAAATGGGTTCAAAAGCAATAGAAGAAGATATAAAGGCTTTTTCTTCTTTTTTAAACATGTTTCAAGCAGCTACGTTTCTCTTATTCATGTTTTAACCAGTAAGTAGTAACAAAGCTAGTTATTGTGCAATATATTGAATATAGTCATTACGCAAATATATTGCAATGTTTGGAGACGACTAGCAATATTATTGTACCATATTTTGGGCAAAAACATTGATCGCCTGTGGGCTCCTTTTCAGATACTTTTTTATATCCAGGGTGTTTTTATCAAACTCCTGACGATGGCTATATTTCCAAAACCATGAAAAATAAAATAAATGAAATATGCTATTTTTCTACGGTCTTTAAAAAAGACCTTTCTATTGCTGATAAAATAAACAGAGTGTTGCATTAAAAAAAAAACTTTTTCTATTAACATTTTTTTTCTATTTCTAAAAACAAATCACTTATAGGTGCCTGGTCAAATTGGCAAAATTTTAAAAACACTCTGTATTTCGAAAACAAACCAAGTTAGCCATGATTCGGTGGTAAAAGTAACTCTAAATTTGTTTTAAAAATCAAACCCGAGATTGTGTAATTAACAAAATGGTAATTTTCTAGAAACCTGCGACAACTTTTGGCGGAAACGTTTCGTTCTTGAGATACTCACCATCAGACTTGAAATTTAAACTAATCCTATTTTTACAATATTCTCCTTTCTTGCACACAATTCTTGATTTAAAGCAAAAGTGGAACACAATATTTGATTTTCACCTTTTAAAACCCCGTTTTTTTACGTATTTTACATTATTTTTGCATTAAATTGCATAGCTATACTTTGACTTATTTTAATCCCAGTGTGCCATGAAGCCCTAAGTGTATGTATGGTTGCCGCATTATCAAAGAAAAGCAGCGCAATTTAATGCAAAAATAATGTCAAAAACGTAGAAAAACGGGGTTTTAAAAGGTGAAAATCAAATATTGTGTGACACTTTAGCTTTAAATCAAGAATTGTGTGCAAAAAGAAGAGGGAATATAGTGAAAATAAGCTTAGTTCAAATTTGACTTTGATGATGAATATCTCGAGAACGAAACGTTTCCGCCAAAAAATCTTTCAGATTCGTGATCAGCGCACCAAAAACCCCCGTATACCAAATTTCGTTAAAATCGGAGTTGCCGCAGGTTTCTAGAAAATTACCAACAAAATTTATCATATTTAAGTTATTTTTTTTATTGTGAACTACTAACCAAAGTGCAGAGTTTTTTTAAAATTATTTTTAGATATTTAGCAATCAACTTATGCACCTTAGTCTCCATATGGATATGCATCTCGTTCAAATTTACTTTATGATTTCCACATTTTTGTTGACAAATCACATTTACGAAATCCACAAAGAACATGGACATTTTTCCCTACCTCATTGTTTTAAATTGTACATAAACAGAATAGTAAGGTAAGATAATAACTGATAAATACCCAAATACAGGGTGGGCCATAACTGTATGAGCAGTTTAAATATCCAATAAAACAAACATTACAAAACTTACACAAATTTTATTGATTTATATTTTCAAAAATTTGGCGACAAAATGCTCGCTGAATGGCCTTTATTGACAATTTTGGTCAGTGGACAATTCCTGACAGCTCATAACGATTGGGTCGCACAGCGTGCCATGACGCTCAAGTCCAGGAGCCTGTAGGCTTGTCTACCGGAAACCCTATACGCACCTTGCGATGCTACAAGTACCCAGCTGGTAGGACTGAAGGGATTGTCTCACGTCGTTCGTATACATTTTCAAGCTCATCCTCGGCTGTTTTTGTCACTGGCTGTGACTTACCAACAACCGACTTTCGTAGAGTTCACTCTGCTTGGACGAACACATCCAACATCACTTTTTTGATTAACCAAGTACCCCGGACTCTTTGTTTGACCTCCGGACAGTGCGGACGTGCATAGAGGATTACAAAGTTCTTCCCGGGGTGGCGGTTAGAGGTGCCGTACGGGCGTTTTTACCTTCGGGGATCAAGAAAAGATTCACGCTAAATTGACGGCATCTTTCTTCTAGAGCTAAGCGCTGTGACCGAAGATTCCTATAGGCTGATGGTGTCCTGTTTGGTAGTGAACACGAGGTGTTTCTCAAATGGCGAAAAATAGATGGGCGTGTCATGGGAACTGTCAGTGGCGAAAGTGAAGGTTATGCGTAACACCAGTAGCGGCTCCTGGTTTGACAGCCGACAGTTTATGCATTGCATCGATTGTACAATTATTTTTGTTTTCTTTTTGGAATTTCTGGGAGCTACGAGCTTAATTATCCAGATTTTCCGCCGACGAAGCCCTGGAAAGCATAGTCCGGAAGGGGGAGAGCTGGTGGATTGGACTTAAAGGAACCAAAACCAAGAAAAAACAATAGAATAAAAAAGAACCAAGTACCCCTGTCTGGTGCGAAAGGAGATCTTGTTTGGCCAATGTAATTAATACCTGGCGGGGCATATAGCCCGGAAAGTAGTTGTTTTTGGACCTCATGATCGTTTCCCAGAGGAACTACTAGTAATAGTGGTTTCTGGTACTTGGTCAGAGCATTCAGCTCTTTTTCAACTTATTTGGTAGCGATTGTATTGAACCTGGAAAATCTTAAGAAATAACCGGGAGACAGACGGTCATGCAAATCTGTCACATTTGCTTGAAAAGTCAATGCTACCGCACAAATGGTCGTGTGTATTACTTATTACAGTAGTTTTAATGAGAAATGCTGACGATTCAATACCTGGTTGACGGCTTTAATTTGTTTAGTTGTTAAATTATTTTAGACAAGCGGGAATAGTACAGACAATGGGGAGCGAGTTACTCTAGTTATTAAGCGTTATTTTCAAAAATCGTGTGACACCAGCTTAGCGTGTACACGTCATACAAAAATCTGGCCCGGTATTATTAACCTTGTACTCGGTAGTTCAACATAGAACTCATTGTAACTTCGAAAATATTAATTTTAAGAAAAAAGTTTAAAATAAAAGTTGTAGAAAATTTATCGAATTAAAAGTTTAATTATAAGCAATTTATTATTTAAACAATTATTAAAAGAGATATCGGCACAAAAGTCAAAAAGTTCTTATAATTATGGGCTGTGTTTTTAGATTCAGTATGTCCTACTGTACCTATTTGTGAAAAAAAAATACATTCTGGCGAATTTTGCAAGAAAAAATCTTCTATTTTCTGTACTAGAAGCTAACTTCTGCTAATTTTTTCAAGATATTTTTACTACATATCACTGCTCTGCAAGTTTATTGACATTATAAAATTAATTTTAGGTTTCTGCCAACTGTAGGAATCTTTATACTATTTTTCTTTCCACTTGCCAAATCACTTCCTCAAGGAACGGTCGGTATGGACTTCGTTAACCAGGTCTGGAATGGCAACGTCAATTCGTGGTGGGCTACCCTTCTTCAGATTAATTATATTTTAAAGTTTTCTGCAATGGTATGTAAACAAAATTAATTCCTTAAACAATCTGTACTTTTAGCGTCAATTTTTAAATATAAGCACTGGTTAAACGACCGCCGGCGGTTTTGTTCAATTTAAAGAAGAAAACCGCCGTCAGGCGGATTCTTTATATCTACGTATATGAAAACCGCCGTTTAACTATCTTTAACGGCCGTATTTACCAAGCAGCGGTTCCTCATAAAATGCCCGATATTATTTTTAAAGTAAAACACATTAAGCTTATCCTTTCTTCCCTTAACACCAAGAAATCGTCTGGGCTGGAGGGCATACCAGCAGTCGTTTTAAAAAATGTGCTCCAGAACTTGCACCAATCTTAACTCGGCTCTTTCGAATTTCTTACGACACAGGTATCTTTTCGGAGAGCTGGAAAGCTGCACGTGATCTACCTATTCCCAAGAAAGGATCTTAATCTCTTCCATCTAACTATAGACTAATTTTAATTCTTTCAGTTCTTTGTAAAGTAATGGAAAAATTCATTAATTCATAAATTCTTAAGTATTTAGAAAAACACAAAATTTTGCACGACAGGCAGTATGGATTTCGCCACAAAAGATCTACAGCAGATCTTCTTTCCTTCGTATCACACTGTTGGAATAAGTCTCTTGAGTTTCTAGGTGAGTACCAGATCGTCGCTCTTGATATATTCAAAGCTTTGGACCAGGTCTGGCATGCCGCACTTCTTAATAAACTTCCCTTCTATGGTCTTTCAACTAAACTCTGTACTTGGCTCTCTAGTTATCTATCCGATCGACGTATATCAGTTATTGTGGATGTCCATTCTTTAAGCTTTCACCAAGTAAATGCTGGAGTCCCTCAGGGCTCAGTTCTGTCACCTACTTTGTTTCTTCTTTACATCAACGACCTTCTCTCGTCCACAACTAATTCCATTTATAGTTTCACCGACGATAGTACCCTTCACTCCAGTTTTCAGGTTCCTAAACTCATCACTAAACCTGATTTGGAAAACAAACGCAGAGCAATGCAGATATCTCTTTCGCAGGATCCTAATTTAATATTGGATACAAAACACAATCATGTTCCTTGTCGCGAAAAGAGTTACCAAATACTCATCCTCTACTTATGAGCGGCCAGGTTTTAGAGAGCAAAGACACCTTTAATCTTGTGGGCGTCACATTTGAAAGTAACCTTAACTGGCATAAACACATTGTATCTATAGCCACGGCAGCTTCAAAACAGCTTGGATTTCTCTTTCGAGCCAAAAAGTATTTCACTGCTTCTAATTTATACACTTTATATGTGTCCCAAATCCGATCTCCCTTGGAATATTGTTCTCATATGGGGCATGGCGTCCCCCACAACCCTAAGAATTCTTGATTCTATTCAAAGAAGAGCTATTCGTCTCATTAATGATCCTTCACTTACAGAAAGGCTTCTCTCTCTTGCACATCGTCGGGCTGTGGGGGATTTATCGCTTTTTATAGGTACTTCTATGGCTTTTGCTCTGAAGAATTGTCCAGTATAATTCCTTCACTTACGGTTTCCAACAGAGAAACTCGTGGTTCCGCGCGTATACATCCCTATACGGTCCAACTGGACAGGCCCCGAACTTCTCACTTTGTTCGTTCTTTTATCCCTAGAGTTTCTAAAATGTGGAACCTGCTGCCCGCGGAGGTCTTTCCTTCCCCCATATCTTCAAGTATTTAAGTCCCGTCTCAACAAACTCCCTCTTACCTCGCTTAAGACACCCACGGTACGTTAGTATTTAGGCTTTTAGCCTTCATGGTTTGACCAAAAATAAGAAAAAAACCTGTATATTTTTTAAAATGTAATTTAAGTAAATAAAAATATTTTAGAGTTTACCTGGCACATGGTACCTTTCAGTGGATACATTAATGTATATAAGCACTATTGCTGTGCTTTATATTCAACTGAGATACAAACTGGATCTAAAGAAAGTTTTAGCTATCATGTTTATTGGAACAACACTGGGTTTTGCTTATACTATTTATTTTGATAATTTGGACATTATGTACCGAATGAACATCCAGTAAGTAGGTAGCAAAATAGATAAGATCAAAGTATAGTAAGAACATTTTAAAAGCGCAAATTCGGTACCCTTTGAAAATAATACAAAAAACATAAAAAGGCCGCCTGCAATCGCACTATTTTATACAAAGGCGCCGCTTTCTTTTACAGCGACGCGACGCGCCGATACACTATGGGATAGAAATCCATTATTTTGGACAAAAAGTAACTTTGAAATTTTAATGCCTCATGCTGTGTATTTCAAAGTAGATACTCCAAACTACAGGTACGCAACATTATAAAAGGATATGACGACTTCTATTGGGGTAATAAGAAACTTGAAAATGTATTTTAAGTAAACTTAAATATACAACATTTAATCTACTTGGTTTATTATTAGCCTTGTTTACTAAAAAAAGTAAAAGAGTTTAAATAATAAGAGCTATTGTTGTGTCTCCGATACAGTCTCGCGAAGTCTCGCTACTTTTGTCAAAGATTTTTTTACCTTTTTCTTTATCAGTTTTTTGTACTTACAATTGCCTTCCTACTTTTGCTACTTCTGAGTGTAAGGACAGATACAAGATTTTTTATAATTTACAAGGTTTTCCATTTTAAAATTTAATATGTGTTGTCCTACACTGTATATCCTAAAAGATAAAAGCATTCTGATGAAAGATATGGATTCTACAGAATCTACCCAACAAAACAGTGTTTTTATTTATTTTATACGTTAAAAAATAAAAAAGTTGGGATGATGTATCTCTATTACGTTTCTAAGAATAATTTAAAATTATTTTTCAGATTTGGATGGTCATATTTCTGAAACTAATTGACATAGACACATTAAATGTAGTATTTTTTTAAAGCATTTTAAAAGATTTTTTGGTGGTGATATAATATTCAAGGTATTCCATTTAAAAAATCATACCTATTGTCGTACCTTGTATATCATATGAGATAATAATCATCGGATTACTGATTAGAATACTACCGAATTAACCAAACAAGCTGACATTTTAGTTTATTTTGTACAATAAAAAATAATAATGTTAAGGGGGTGTAAATTTATAATAATATTGTTCCAGTAAAAAGCACCTCATTTTAAGCTAGATTGGTAAGTTTCAGAATTTTGACCAAAAAATTAATTTCTATCCTATAGTGCGATGACCAGCTGCATCAACCGGCATATATAAAAGAAATATAGCAAAGGCGGCCGCGAAGACAAGCATGCCGATTTATTTGCTTTAAACTTTTTGTGTTTTTTTATTCTTATCAAAGAGCACCGATTTTACATTTTTAAACTGTTGCTTCTTACCACCGGTTTTATAGTAGGACAGAGGCGAAATAAGAGAATGTTTTGTAAGTGTGTGATTCGTGTTTTAGCAATGTATTTTTTATTATTTATCTAAAAATATGTAATCAGGCTCTGGCCGAGGCTATGTGCATGCGAAAAGGTTTGTTTACTTTATCATTTTTTGTGTACTTGGCGGCATCGCTTTCAGAATGAATTAAATATGGACCCTTCTATATTTAGGATTGAGTTTTTTGTCCAGGAGAGTACATGCTATTTTAGAATAAGATATAGTTCTTTAAGGATATAAATCTTAAGATAATTTAAAAAAATCAAGTAAGTCTATGTTTGAAAAATATGAGATACAAGGGGTAAATAAAAATATTTATGGTATATTTTTATGAAACTTAAAAATAATTTATTTTTAGGTCCATGGGAAGAATGTTGGAGCATTCAGATTTTGAAAAACTATATGCAAGCCCTTTTGCAAATTTGAATACAAGTTGCGTCGGTATTGCCATGGGTGCAATTTATTATCACACTAAAAACCGAAAGAATCAAATAAATCCAGTAAGTTGTAACTTGTAAGTAAATGAAATTATTATTATTGGTTAAACCTCCCATATAACATTTTTTGCCGGCGTTGTACATTTAATTTACTGGCATTGCCAACACTCTTTAATGCCAAGGCATTGGCCAAAAGGTATCAAAAGACGCGAAAGTGGGCAATTGGCCGTTATTAGGCCACGTGTTGCAGATAAAGTGATGGCATCCGTCATTAATAAGTTATTGGCAAAAAAATGCGTTTAAGATGATGGCATCCATCATTAATAAGTTATTGGCAAAAAGATAACAAAAAGACACGAAAGTGGGCAAATGCAGATACTCCCAAGCAGCAAGCTGACGTCTTATTGACGAAAATTGTCGCATATTTATACTTTTTTAAAAGCTAAAATGATGCGATATTTTATTTCAAAATTAAAATGGGAAAAAACTCCTTACTGCATGCAATTTCCTTGCAATGCAAAGTACCACCTCTCTCGGAACACTGTTCAACTTGGAGATGCAGATTTTTACACTAGCCGAAGATATTTCTTTCAAAGCTAAGTGAGATCACCTACCGCAGACCGCTCTCGAATTATTTTTGTCTAATGGGTACGGTTTAGACGATAAAAAGCGAAGATATTGCAGAAACGTAGTAGTTTATTGTCCATTACGCCATCTATCGGTATGTCAAAAAAACTATTAAATAGATATAATATTTTTTATTAACACGTCTTTAAAACTTTTAATAAAGTTTTAAACAAAATGTTTACAGCTCCTAACAGTCTACTTGAATATCTTGCCTTCTCGACTAGCCATCACCAATTAATCACACAACACACACTTATTAGGTAATGAATACATTTAATTATGTCTATTAAAAAAACTCTTTTCTTAAAAAAAGAAGCTAAAAAGCTAGAAAACCACGTAGAAAACAAATGCACAAAGCGGTCCCCTTCGGTCGAAATTAACGTAGCTAATTTTACCATCATTTTATTTTTATTCGCTCCAAAATACATAATAAACATTTTGTTTGACCTAATTTTAATTTGCATGATTTTTAACAATAAAATGTTATGAAAAGGCCATTTCCATACCTTTATAAATAAAACAGATCAAAAAAATTGCTTTAATTTTAGTTAAATGTTAATAATATGGTTTAAAAAGTATGAATATGCGTTGAAGGATTGCCTTCAAAAATCCAATATTTATTTGCCTGCAACAAAAACGCGTGCTTTATTTAATCAGGATTGGTATGCCGCCATTTTTGTATGCTTGCCGGCATATCGCCTGCATGTAAAATTTATTGGCTATTAAGTGTTTATATGGGGTTGACTTTTTAATGCGTATTAGATGTTGGCATAATATTGCCACCAATTGCCAATGCTTTACCATCAATGCCAATATGAAAACTGTACATTGCCGGCAAATAGTGTTTGCTGGGCTCCTACCCTAAAGGTAACCAAATATTAAAAATTATGATTATAACATGATAAATACATTGGCCAGCCGAGCCCTTATGCAATAAAAATTAATGGACATTGTTTTTAAAAAACAAGAAAAACATACATTTAGCACAAAACGAGAAAATCTGGCAACTGTGCGAACTTCACCGTTAAATTCTATATGCTGGTTTAATAGATATTAAGGACTTAAAAAACTTTTTACTAACCTATAAATATAAAACGTATAAAACGTTACCTTATTGGTTATGAATAGTTTTATTCAAAATCTATATTTTTTTCCTACCCTGTATATTATTACCATTAAACAAATCCATAAAAGAGCTTTAAGAAAATACCATGTTAGGTGTATCTAACTTTATTAGATTCGGAAACATGGTCATTTAAATGAGGTATTCAGGTTATTCCCAAAGTACCGCCATTTTGTGGTATGTAAAGGTATTAACTTTATATTCTAGGGTTATAAAGTACTTGTCAGGAACTTTAAAATAATGTGCCACAAGATGCCTCTTTCTATTTATTTTTTTTTTTAATGGCGTTCATCTATCAGTTTGACATTTAAATCTATCATTTCTTATATTAAATTTGGTTTATGTTATCTTAGTTAAGTTCTCAAATTTTCATGAAAAACATCGAACAATTAAAAGTAAGTAGGGGTCCTGAATTTAGACAAGCACTTTCAGAGACACCCTGTATATGTATATTTTTAACAAATATTTAACATAAAAATAAACAAATACTCATTTTTGTTAAATAGATTCATTATTTACCTAAGTACACATAGAAATGTTTTTTTTAGATTCTAAAAATCTTTTGGCTTCCCACAATCGTTCTACTTCCAATATTGACTGTTTATGCATCTACCTATACGTATGTAGGAATAAATAAAGCTATAATAGGATCTCTGCTTAAACCCACTTTTGCTTTGGGATTTGGAATTGCTATTCTGGGAATGTCGAATGGATTGGGAGGTAAAATGTTTAAATAAAATACATGACAACAATAGTACAGAAATTATAATAGTAATTTTTCTACAACCGTTAAAAATGCAGTTTTTTAATCGTTAACATCACGATAAAGTACTCCATTCTAGTACACTATATAATGTGTTAAAAAAAAGAAACTTTTTAACACTTTAAAGCTTTTTACATTTTGTATTAGTGTTTTGTTTCCATGCCTACTACAATAAACTTAAATATCAATTTATGTAATGTAACAGTAAACTCGACATCAACTGAACCCAACTGTCAAGTTACCTTTGATTTCGTCATTATTTTTTGTAGTTTATGTGTCACTAGTTTTAAAATTTGACAGTTTGGGAATAAATTACATAGAAATTATTTAAAATTAATAGTAATAATAAATTTGGATGACTAAGAAATTTAAAAGAAATTTATACTCTTTTAGTATTATATCTACAAAAAGTAAGTACATGCAATTTTCTAAAATTAAATTATAACGGCATAGTTATACGAAGGACAATTGTCTTTTAAAAAATAAGAAGGCTATTATTTTTTGTTGCAATATAATGGCTGTGCTGCAAAAATTAAAATTAATAGGTTAAGATAAATAAAACATGTAGAAAAAATATAGTATGTAACACATGCATAAGGTGTCTTTTTTACTCATGGGATTGTCAAACTTCCTCTTCGTAGATAAAATATCACTCAGAGTTTCTTTATGAGAAGGGGTTTAGACCATAAGCAAGACCGGTGATAGCTTTTGTCAGGGACGTGAGGGTGTGAGAATTACGATTTCGGTTGGCAGTTCTATTTAAAGTTGGTAGCATTATCAGCTGACGACAGAGTCGTACCTTGTCGAAGCTTTGTTTGGTAAAAACTGTGGAAATTTGCCATTTTCATTTTGGTTGTATATTTTGCAAGGATTTCCAGTTGTTAATGTTTTTGATTAGTTTAGAGACTTCACATATTATTGGTTCGGACTCGTTGTATTTATACATATGATACAGATTAGTGTCCGCTAATTAATGGTACACAGAAAAACCACAGATTTCTTATACTAAAATACCCATTTAGGATTTAAACAAACATACCTATATCCAAAAGTTAATGATAAGGAAAATACGGGGTGTTAAAGGGATAAAAATATTTTTATTCATGCATTTCTATAATTTCTGATATGTTTTAAACATTTTAATAAAACTCGGTATCCAGGAGTTATTAGATATTAGCTATTTATATCTGAGCAGTTGTAATTATAGCTAATACGATGTTATTAAAGGTACATACTTTCGGTTGCACTGAACAACTAAAACGTGAATACCTTAAAAACGGTTGTCAAAACCGATTCTTACTAAGTATACTTTTTTGTGCAGAAAGCATAGAGAAGCTTACTAGTTTACATACATACAGAGTAGTAACAAAAAATTGGGTAGTTTTAGAGAATTTTAAATAGTGTACCCATCGCCTTCTAGTCTACACACAAAAATTAATGTTCGATCTAAAAAGCTAATGTTTAAAAACCCCGAGATACCGTTTTATTAAGATATTTAAAAAGGGGAAACAATTATCGAAATAAATTTACTTTTTCTTTTTACTATGACACCCCCGTATCTTCCTTATTATAAACTTTTGGATATTAGGTATGTTTGGTTAAATCTTAATATTTTGGCATAAGGAATCTGTGGTTTTTCTGTGTACCATTCATTAGCGGACACCCTGTATACAAAGTTTTTAAAATGGTTTTTGACTTATGGAACCATGGAAAATGTTTTGCTCTGTCAGGTACCTCATCGTCCTGTCGTCGCTTTGATAATTTTTAATTTTCAATATTTAAACCACATTTATGTTTTTGTTTTAGGTTATGCCTATTAAAATAATCCAATAAATTTTGTTTACGACATACACTTCTTTTTGTTTTCTCCTTAATTCTACGCCACTGATCTGCCTAAAATCAAACATGGCCGAAAATGGCCCGACTTGACGTCACAGCCGCGTTAGCCAATATGGCGAATGTCGTGACCTTATCTCATCAATCGACTTTGATATCACTTTATGCACTTGTTACATAAATTACTATTGCGATATTGTGAATAAGTTAAGAATAAAGAAATAATCGTTTTATTTTGCATTTTTCGTTTATTTAAAATACAATTAAATTTATGCAAGTAAATATTTTTAGGGATCCTTAAAAAAATACTGGAATCAAACTTTTTCGTTACAATGAGTAATTTTACATACTGCACCTACCTTTCCCAATTTCCATTGGTATTTAGCAGAGGATTATTTACCAGGAGTCCTATTTATTTTCAATCCCTCCTTATAGTAAGTAGAAAGTAATAATTTAATTGTACTCTAAATGACCCATCATAAATGCTGGTATGGATACAGAACGGTCGACCATAGGAAATGCATGCATTTAATCCTCTCTACTGATCTACTATGTACTCTCCTACAATTCACCTCTGCAACGAGCGCGCCGATTGGCGCCAAACGAGATGAGGGGCCGTCGGCGCACCGCTTCCACCTTTCATCGGACGGCGACACGGCTCGAGCACACCCCATTTTAAATACTGCCACTGCTTTAACATACTGTCAGAGACAAGAATGAGACGAGCAACTAAATGTAAATAAATTATCCGAGAGAGAGATAGCTGCTGGGCCTTCCTTGTCTGTCTTCAAGGAAGGTAAACGCAGATGGCGCGTGAGTCGACTTTATCGTTTGCCCGCCAAATTCAAATTATATAGCTGTGCTATTTTGCCCTTAATGTTAGGTGCTTGTTTTTGTTTCCTATTAATATAAAATATTGGGGTTTAGTTCAATAATTACACACACCTAATTAAAAATGTCATTTATTTGGTTTTTATAAAGATTTTTTCTTACAGATAACCATGTCAATATTACCTTAAATTATCTGTTGAATAGCACAAATTTAATATATACACTGTGATCACTAATAAAAGTCAATATTCAAAGTCCAATTAAAGGTAAAAAACCACGAAACACACAATAAATCACAGAAAATGTAAACAAACTGTCCAAACAAATCGGCCATTGAAAAATATCAAACACAAATATCGAATAACATTTCGGCGTGACTGCCTGCGGTAACGTTGTCAAGTTAAAAATATTCGATTCATGGTATATTTTCTTTCTCTTAATTAGATGCGAGCCAAAAAAGGACATTAAAGTTTACATGCAGAAATTGTAAACAACTTGGCAACCAGGGCAAAGCGATGATTGCTACATCTACGATAGCCTGCCATGATGAAAGACAGAGACATATTTATTGGAACTTGCGTTAAACCAGAAAGAGATAAATACAATGGACAAATTGTTAGGACCAGTTACTCGTCTCATTATTGTCTCTGATACTGTGTAATTTTCTATTGTTGACCGGGTCGTTTCCATACCTGTATATTTGAGAAGCTCCAAACCAAAACGTAATTTTTAATAAAACATAGTTTTTAGAACACCTTTCAATTTTTACTTTGCGTTTTTTATTTATGAATTTTGAAATATTTTTAAATCGAAATATGTTTAGTTTATATTTTTATAATATGATATATTTTCATTAAAATACTTTTTAAACAAAAGTAATAAAACGCGAAGTAAAAATTGTAAGATACTCTTAAATGTGTTAATATTGAATTTGTCAGTAAAAAACACCACTTTCATTATTGGAAATTAAAAAGGCTTGGGTAGTCCGTAGAATAAACGAAGAATGAATATTAAAAAAAGATATTTTGCACCCCTTATTTTGCAATTCTGTTGTGGTTAACGTTATTCTGAGACTGCGCAGTAACGCAAACATGATCCGTTATCGTTATTAACCATACCGGACTCCTTTAATTACGGATGAATACCGAAGAGCTTATCGTTATCGTTATCATTATTGTTAAACTGCGTGGTTGCCGGATTGTAGAAATTTTAATATCAATTATTTAAAAGGTTAAAATTTTATTGCCGTATTAATTAAAATATCATTTATACATAGGCTCTAATTATCGAAAAATTTATAGCAGTAGTAAAAATCAAATATTGTTAAGAATTTAAAACTGACTTGCACTTTTACGGATATTCTAAATCAGTAATTAATTTAGATGTTACAATCTGGCACACTTGCTTTTTATTTTACTACCAAACTTAACCTTACTTTTTGTGTTTTGCTTATACTGTATTGTTTGCATCTACTTTAAAAACAAAATCAACAGAAGTGTTTGCATATATTTAAATATCAATTTATATCTTATGAAGAGTAAAAGTAAATACTAATTTTCTTTAACTTTAAAATCGGTGAACCACAGGCAAAAATAAGGTTATGTGTCGAAAGCACAGACGCAAGATAAATTTCTTAAAAGAGGTTGCAAAATCTCTGTCTAAAACTGCTGTCGTAATCGTTATGTTTAATAACGATAACCATAAGGAGGCCAAAAAACGTCTGTTATTTTAAGAGGTGCAAAATGTCTCTTTTATCTAAGGGTTATTTTTAATTTTAATCCATGTTACGACCGGAACCAATGCTTTAAATTTTAAAAGGCAATGGCTAAACGACCGCTGGCAGTTTTGCTCAATTATAAAAAGAAAACCAGCGAAAATTCTAAATAATTTGTTATTATCGGCGGTTTTTTACTTATTTTATCGATAGAAACCAGCCGTCCGGCGGTTTTGCTTATGAAAACTATTAAAACTCGCTGAAAAATAGTTAAGGATAATCTAATAAGCGTTTTTTGTGGTTTTATTGTTTAATATTGTAGGTTAGTTAACAGCACCCTTTGGAAAAACAAATTGGATTAGTACAGCGGGACGGGGACAGGAAAAAACGTTTCATGGCTGGATTGCCACTTTAACAAGGGCCTATAATTAAAAAAGACACAATACAAAACTATTTCGTCACATGGACCCAATAATTTAAACACTTAAAAACATTTTTAAAAAATATTGTCAGGCAGAAAAGGCAAAGAAATAACTTTCTAAGGTCGTTATCGTCAGCATTAAAGTCAGCAATTAGATAAATCTTAAAATTCTTAAAAAAGTAAATCATCATTTCTCTAAAAATTAAATTATGAACAATAAAAAGTAAAAATTAAAAAAAAATATATAAAAAATTATCAAGAAAAAAATATAAAAAGAAAAAAAAGTTATGAAATAAAAATGAAATGAAATGCATTTATTAGCCACAGGACTAATAACAGTATCGGTGTCGTCAATATAATATATGTGTAAAATAAGTATATATAAGTATAAACAACATAGCTTAATATAAGAGATGTAAATAAAAAAGTTTTATGGATTTTTACGTGGAATTCAGTGGCGTACCCGTATTTTTCCATTGACTTTTATTTTAAAGTTATAACACATAAAGTTAGTTTTTTTAATGGAACACCCTGTATATTTTATTATTAATTGAAATGCTTCCTTAAAGCTATAAGAAGTAGCACATTTGATATATTTATCTCCTATAGTTTTGGAAATATGACCATATAAATTTAAAAAATAGCAGATATACGCATTAAGATTTGGACGCTCATATTTTCGAAACTGTTGTAGAAAATCGTTTTAAATGTGGTTATTTCTTAAAAGACTTTAAAATATCTTTTAAATGGTGATAAAATATAACGGCTATTATTTTTAAAAATACCATTTTATTAACGAATAAAAACAATAAAATCTGTTAATTTTATTTACCCATAGGGGGTAATAGTGTGACGTAGAATTTTGTAATACATATATCGGGCCACTTTACGTCACTTGGACAAATGTACCATATGGAACTATCTTCTTGGGACAATGAGACCGGTGGACCATCAAAACAAACTTTGCATTTTTAAAAACCAACTTAACTTATTTGACTAAATAAATTTAGTACGGGCATACCCCCACTAGGGGTAGCCCGTACGGGGCTGAACTAAAACTTTAACTTTATACTAACTACTTCTTATCTCATCTCTTTATAACTTCTTTTCTCCTTTAAATATTAAATTTTCCAGTGTTTGTTTTGCATTTCTACGCGACCCAGTTTGTTTAATGTTTTTATTTTATGATTATAAGACTAACCCAGAAAATTGTTTAATTTATACTTTAAAAACCTTGACACCTCACGTATATCTTTGTTTAGCAAAATTCCCAATGTTAAGTAACCTAATTAAAATGTATACTTATTTTTAAATTCCCAGAAATGTATATTTTTAAAATTCCCAAAATGTATACTTAGGTGTTCACAATAGTACAGGAAATAAAGCTCTAAGAAAGGTAAAATCTGGCAATTCTTTGATTCTGTAGGATTGACTTGAAATTTTAACAGAAGCTAGGAAATATCTAAAGGATGAAAACCTATATCGAACCGACGAGTGCCAAATCCCTTGGATTGGATGCCACCCTCTTGGGGGTGGACATTTTTATTACATTTTAACTTATTAAAATGCATAGGTTTTGAGTTATTCGCGAAAACCCCATAAAAAGCGTCGTTTTTTGTCGAAAAATTATTCCTTTCAATCGCGAATAACTTAAAAACTATTAGTTTTTTGAAAAAAAATATAGGGAAAATTTTATTTGTTAAAATATAATAAAAAAAAGGTTTTGGCGCACTTTTGTTTGATATGGGTTTTGTACCTTGGGCTATTTCTTACCTTTGGTTCAAATTTCAAGTCGACCCATGCAGGACCAAAAAATTGCCAGTCAAATGCTTTATTTCCTGAACTATAAGAGTGATGTAGAAAAAACTATTAAATATACTTTTTTGGTTCAACAGTAAAAATTAGGCATCATTATGATTTTAGGTAAAGCATCTACTTCAAGACATTACTATTTCATTTTTCTTTGGAATTTTAATTACAATAACTATTGAGTATCCAGGATTTACTTTGCAAAAAATGTACATTCCACAAATTGTAAAACTTGAAACTAAGATCAATATGGCGAAGAAAAAGGAAAGCTGAGTTAAGCAAGAATGAAATGAATATAAATACCTAAAAGAAATACAATTTATTAACAATAGAATGTAAAAGTAGATAAATTATTATTGTATTTTTTGTTTGTTTGTTTTTTAATCTAATATTATAAATAAAAACGGGTATTTTGTCTAATGCCGCGTCCAGACTTGCAACAATTCACCGTGCCGCTCCTCGCCGCATACCCGTACCCCGCCACATAGCGCGGACATGGGCGTGAACGGAATTTACGTCATTTTAAGGGCTTGGCGAATGATTTGCCGGTGATTTAGAGCTTGTTGATTTTTAGCGTCAAAGAGCGCGCAAACAGGTTGGTTAGTTTGGACGGATATTTGGCGGATTGTTGCAAGTCTAGATGTGGCTTTACCTGAACAAGAATAACTTGGTTTTTCATTTACTTTTATCTAGGTTTCATTATTATTTAAAAAATGGCTACTGAAAACCAGAAGATCCAAGTTTTTCAAGGAAGTCACTGTTTTTAGTAAACAGTACGATTTTCAAATTTCGACAAAGCCTTGTTTTACAATTGCCGAGCCTGGCCGAACAGACTGCAACAAAGGTATACAGGGTTGGTAAGAAAACCCGAAACGGTAGATTATCTCAGGAACCATCTATGATGAAATGTATATGAACCAAATGTTGTGTCAAGGGGTACCTAAAAATGAAAAATTTAAAAATTGTATTTGCAAGGTTGCCAAGATCATAGTTTGCTCTATAGATTGGGGAATTTTAAAATTTTAAATAGAATACCCTATTTTTATTATTGTAATCAATTGCTTGTATTAACTTTATTATAACCTGATGACGCGTTTTTACTTCTGTCAATTTCGGAGATATGGCATCATGTTTTTTCAAAATTAATACAAAAAGGGCTAGGTATAGTTGATTATCTAAAAATAGGTCCAAACAATATTTTTGTCAAAATTAGTACAGGGATGAAAAATACCATTTAGGCGACGTTTTCAAGATTCTTAAAAAAAAATCAAGGAAAGGGATAAGAAAATTTAATTCTGAAACATCACAAATGCAATTTCTTAATTTAAAATAACCAGTTACCCCTGTACTAATTTTGACAAATTTCGGTTGGATCGTTTTGAGATAATTGACCGTACCTGGTCGTTTCTGTATTCAAGCTTGATGCCATATCTTCGAAATTGGCAAGAGTAAAGAAACGATAATATCAGTTCTTAATAAAGTTAATACTGGCATTTGATTACATTAATAAAAAGTAAGGGTAGGTTATAATTTTAAATTTCCCCAACTTACAAAGAAAGCTATAAACTTGGCAACCTTGAAAATATAATTTTACATTCTTCATGTTTAGCTACCCCTTCGCACAAAATTTGGTTCCTTTATACCACAGCCTTCTTAAATCTAAGCCGTGAAGGAGAAATCTGGCAACACAGCAAAGTAGGAAAGTCAAGTAATGTTTAGAAGTAAACAGAAACAAGTTTAAACGATTGCTTAAAAGGTTTTTTCTGTTTTTAAAAGTTAAATCGTAGCGTGTATTTATTATATAAAGAAAAAATAATTAATTAATTGATATATTTAAAAAATAGGACCAGTGGCAATATGTCAATCGTTGTTTTTACGTTTAAATGTGCGCGTATAGTTGGTAGCATACATTATGGCACGAACGTGTTGCGTTTCGGGCTGCAAAACGAATTACCCAAGTTATATTAAAACAGAGGGTTATCAAACAACATTTTATTTCCCCATAAACGATTAAATTAGGTTGTGCGCTATTGACCGGATAAGTGTTTTTTATTAAAAGTAAAAGTAGTACCTATACGGTAAATGGACAAATATATTTTACGGGCTACTAATTAACTAAGTGTGTTTTTTAAAAAAATGGTTTTATTTGATATCAATAGTGTGTATAGTGCACCAAAAACAATTATTTACCCCAAGCAATATCCTAAGGACTATATCAACTAATGCTCATAAATATCCTGGTAAGTTCACCAAATATTATTTATATAGATATTCTGAAAGTTATTTACCTAAGGCGGTTTTAGGGTAAATATAGTGGAAAACCTACTTTAAAGCGTTTGTTATTTTAAAGCGCATCTTATGTAATACGCTATATTTTTAAGCTTTTATATTTATAACTAAACACACATGCTTTCAATTCATTTTAAGTATTGCAAGTATTTTTAAATAATAAATGTTTAGTTAACTTTAAAAAGCTACATTGGTCTGTTCGCAAAAAATGCATAAAGCGAGGTAGAAAACATCATAACAATTTGAAATGTTTAAATCCTTACCAACAAATTTGTGTAAGGCAGAAAAGTTCCTGATAAGTTTTGCAGACACATTATTGCTTTTTTGGGCAACTATAGTATTTAAAATTATACCTATATGTTGTCTAAAATATCCAAAAAAAATAATTAATACCTATATTTTGTTTAAAACACTTAAAAAATTAATTATATTTAGCATGTAATCTATTAGGAACTCATTTCAATATTCCTACTGTACAGTACTGTTTGCAACGTTGCCTTTCTTACTTCACGGCTCAGAGTTTAAGAAGGCTGTGTTTATACTTAACGGTTAAAATGATCCACCGTTCCGGTTTTTCTACTGACCCTGTAGATTCCATTACTCCTGTACTGTTTACTTTTATTTTAAATAAAAATCATAACATTTTTTTTTATTTGGCCTATAATATAATTTTAGAAAGGGTTATAAAAATTCGAAATACTTTTAAAAATAGACCTCTGCCCTTAACTTTTATTAAATTAAGTGTATATGTATAGTACAAGTAAGTAATTCATAACTAATTAAATATTAACTTTGCAAATATTAATGTTTCATAATTTAAATAAAATATTCAATTGCTCGTTGAGCTTTCCCCAGAATATACTTTTCTGTCATTTTAGTTAAATCGCTAACTTTTACCTTAAGTAAGTATATAACAAAAATTATAATTTTTATATGTTTAAAATCAAGCAACTTTTTCTAAGATTAGGCAGCGAAATTTTTTGTCATTAGGGTTTGTCATATAACATGTTTTATCAAAAAACAACCGGACACGCCCAATTAAATTAAATTATGGTAAAAAAAAGAAAAAGTAAAAAAGTTTGGAGAGATAGAGGCCTTTATTGAAAAAATGTACCCATATAACATTTTTTGCCGGCATTGTATTGTACATTCATACTTATTTCGTTCTGACTTCTTGAGGCCAATAAACGACCCTTTTGTCCCCTATTGTCGGCCGGCGCTTTAGCCAGGTGTTACCTGCTATAAAATTTGACTGGAACAGGGTGGAATTTATTTTTTTATAGGAAAAAATAGAAACACATTGATAATCACATATTTTATTATTAATAGGAACAAAAATATTATTTATAAAATATACATAAGGATACTATAATTTATTTTTTTAAACATTGTCATCACGTGACTAACTGACGACTTTCCAATAGCGTTTTTCGACATCGCTTTCGTTTATATTGTCGTTTAATGTTTATGGAGAATGACAAAGAAAGAATATAATTTACTTGTCGTTGTTCATTGCGTCAAAAAGTCACGTGATGGCAATGTTTAAAAAAATAAATTATACCTACTTAGTCTTTTAAAAAAATATATAAATAAAAAGCTTTTAAAAATACAATATACAATATAAAATGAAAAGTATCTAAAAATATTACAACTTATAATTATTATTAGGACCTATTCAATTAAATCAGTGTCACTATCACTATCATCCCCTAACTGTATAATTAACTCCTTAACATTACTTGAAAGTGTGGTATATGATTGTTCAACTTTAATTACGTGATCTACACTGTTGCTCCAACTATTTACTGGTATTTTATCTATTTCCCTGGTGATAATGCCTAATACAAAACTATTTAAAGTCGGTGAACTGTTGTTGCGTTTTCAATTGATGCCAAATATGTTCTATAGGGTTAAGAATGCAGTGAAGTGTTGGAAGCCTTAAAACTGAATGTCCCATGCTATTTGCAAACTTATCACAAACATATTTTTTCTCTATATTAAAACATTTTAATAGTTCAAGTAATTGTTTTTTTGAATAATTTTCATGAAAATAAATATTATTGGCGTGCAAAAATTCTTGAATAATTGCTTTGGTGTCGCTCGAACAAGGGTGTTTGTTTAATTGCCCACTTTGATAGCTAGCGTTATCCATAACAATAACACTTTGAGGAGGAATATTGGGAATTAACTTATTTTTAAACCAGTCTTTAAATAAATGTGCAGTTGTGTCGTCATGGTAGTCAAGAGAAGAGTCATTTATATTTTTGCACTCAGTGATAAAGAATTTGGAACCCATCCGTCTTTTGATCCCGCATGTATAATTGTTATCCGCTTACCTCTGTTGGATGGTGCTTTTGTGTTACATTTACCACTTGAATCGTCCCAACCTTTTGATGGCGTGTCATGGGTATCGTACCACGTTTCGTCCAAGTAAATGATCGACCTTCCTTGACTTCTATACATATCTATTTTCGTAAGATATTCTAATCTCCATTTCCGAAGTCGTTGCGATTCCATCAGCACTTGTTTTTGGTCGATCTTCTTAAATTTGAATCCTAGTTTTTTCACAGTCTTCCTCAATGTTGTTCTGCCACACTGTATGCCACTTTCGTCCATTTCAAGTCTCTTCATTAAGGTGGCCAATGTTTTGTGGCAGTACCAGAATCGCATCTTTTCTTTTTCTTGACTATCGGTTTTTTAACAATATCGCCTATGGTAGACTTTGGTATTTTCGTTAACCTGCACGTTTCTTCCAAAGCTGCTTGTATGGAAACATCGTTTCTAAGTTGAATATACATTCTTTACAATTTCTTTAGCATCAACAGAAAGATGCTTTCTCTTGCTGTACTACTTGCTTGCTGCTCGTTGTCGCTTGCTTCCGCGTCAGATTCACTCCACGTTCGCCACATTTTGGAAAATACTAAGCCATTTACTGTTCTAAGGGCATATATACAGGTTTGGCGAGTTGAATCTAACGGATTGCGTTTTAATGTATTAGACACTAATAGATAGAGAGACGACAGAGAACGACTGCATAGGTAACCGCCCACCGATAGCGACGCCGATTCCTCGTACTGCTCGGGTCCGCTCGATGTAAATGTAAATTTCGGCTGCCCCGCAGTGCACTTTAGCAAGCGCTTGGAGTTGGGTAGGTCAAATAAAGTTTGGAATTTCACGCGCTCACGACAGATAAAATTTATGTTGTTTTTTAACGTGCCCATAATAGCAAGTCAAAAAACAACTTTAATATGCTCAAATCTTAAAAACCTTTGGTGAAAAGAAAATACAATATTCTAAAATAAAATAAAAAATAACTCTCTTAAACAAAAAAATTATTCTAATTACATGGATTATTTAATAAGGTGTTCAAATACACCTCCTTGTTGGGCTTCACAGTATCCCAACCTGTCGTAAAATTCTCTACGTACATTTGCTAACATTTCAGGTGTAATGGACCTAGAAATATTAATAATTCTAAGCCGCAATTCGTCCAAATTAACGGCTCTTTCATGTCGGTGTTGGTAGAGAATTTCTTTCAAATAACCCCATAAGAAGTAGTCGCAAGGCCTCAGATCTGGAGTTCGCGGAGGCCATGGTATGGTACCTCTTGTGGAAATAAGCCGTCCAGGAAAAGTGTTTGTTAAATAGTTCTGCACTTGTCTAGCGTTGTGAGCGGGACATCCGTCTTGTTGAAACCAAATTTCATTAAAATTAACATCCAAGTTTCGTACAGCGGGTATAATATTTTGTTGCAATAAAAGTAAATATCTCTCAGAGTTCAAGGTACCATCAATGAAAAAAGGACCTACAATGTGGTTGGCTAAAATACCAGCCCAAACATTTACCTTTTCCGGGTATTGAGTTCGTAATGGCACACTTAAATGTAGATATTACTTATGAAGTCGTCATTTGATCAATTTTTTCTCTTAGGGTTTCACAAAACTCCATGCTTTTATTTGATCTTCTGGAAAAATCTCTTGAGTGTTTTTAATTTTGTAGGCTTTGTACTTATTTCTTTTCAAAATATCACGCACTGTACGGCTTGGAATATCAAGTTCTTCAGAAATTTGGGAGCTAGAACAAGGTTCACTTATTTCCACAAAAGCACACACATTGACCTCATTTTCAATCCTAGCGTCAGGTGTTCGACGAGGTTCCTGATCGCCACTAGAACATTTTGCACATCGATTTACACATCCCGACTGCTCAAACTTATGCCAGATATTATAAATTGTTTAAGCAGTAGGGATTTGCTCATCAGGATATGCAAATATAAAACGGCCGACAACTTCTTCTGCACTCTCCGCACGACAATACCATTTAATGATATTAATCTTTTGTTCAACAGTGAAGACCATTTTTACTTTATTACTGTATCCGCCTTCGTACCAAAGGTTAAAATAAATTGTAAACATGATCGGCTAACACGTACTTGGTATGCGAAAAATTGCAAACGAACTTTGACCGGACTGATAAGCGCAACGACGACGCGATAGCCGCCGTGGGAGGAGCGAAGCGTGTTCTCGCTCTACTCCGTCTTTTTCTTACACATTGCCCAAAAATCATATTCGAAACTTTTCAAGCGCCGAACGTGTATACCCAAACTCCTTTTTAGAACATTCAGGTAGGTATAGATAATTAATGTATATTGGGTTTACCTTTATTTTTATTAGAATTGATTTTTGCCTACCAAAATTTATTTTTAAGATACCTACCTACCTGTACCTATTTATCAAATTACACAAAAGGCCAAGTAGTTTTCATTATACCTTTACTTAATTAGGTAGGTAACCATATTATTCATATTATTTCCTTAAAAATTCAAATTGTAATAAAAGTTACCTAGTACCCAAAATTATGTTTAGAAATACTAACTACATACCTGTTTTGCACATTTTTACATATTTTTATACAATTTATATCTATCTATCAATATTTCAATTGCTTCTCAATGTAAAAGTAAAAAGTCCACTCCGGCTCTGCCTGCAGCTGGACGGAGTCTGCCGGCCGGTAGGAAGATTTATTGGAGGCAATATAATCGAAGTCCTTAAGTCAGAACGGTATAAGTATGAATACAATATACATTTAATTTACTGGCATTGCCAACACTCTTTAATGGCAAGGCATTGGCAAAAGGTATTAAAAAGACGCGAAAGTGGGCAATTGGCCGTTATTAGGCCACGTGTTGCAAATAATGTGATGGCATCCGTCATTAATAAGTTATTGGCAAAAAGATAACAAAAAGACACGAAAGTGGGCAAATGCAGATACTCCCAAGCAGCAAGCTGACGTCTTATTGACGAAAATTGTCGCTAAACTTATTTTTAAAAGCTAAAATGATGCGATATTTTATTTGAATATTAAAAATAGGAAAAACTCCTTACTGCATGCAATTACCTTGCAATGCAAAGTACCATCCCTCGGAACACTGTCCAACTTGGAGATGCAGATTTTTACACTAGCAGAAGACATTTCTTTCAAAGCTAAGTGAGATCACCAACCGCAGACCGCTCTCGAATTATTTTTGTCTAATGCTTACGGTTTAGACGATAAAAAGCGAAGATATTGCAGAAACGTAGTAGTTTATTGTCCATTACGCCATCCATCGGTATGTCAAAAAACTATTAAATATATATAATATTTTTTTATTAACACGTCTTTAAAACGTTTAATAAAGTTTTAAAACAAAATGTTTACATATCCTAACAGTCTACTTGAATATCTTGCCTTCTCGACTAGCCATCACCAATTAATCACACAACACACACTTATTAGGTAATGAATACATTTAATTATGTCTATTAAAAACTCTTTTCTTTAAAAAAGAAACTAAAAAGCTAGAAAACCACGTAGAAAACAAATGCACAAAGCGGTCACCTTCGGTCGAAATTAACGTAGCTAATTTTACCATCATTTTATTTTGATTCGCTCCAAAATACATAATAAACATTTTGTTTGACCTAATTTTTATTTGCATGTTTTTTAACAATAAAATGTTATGAAAAGGCCATTTCCTTTAAATTATGTAAAAAACATAACATAATGTTGTTTAGCTGCCATTATAAATAAAACAGATCAAAAAATTGCTTTAATGTTAGTTAAATACCAATGTTAATAATATGGTTTAAAAATTATGAATATGCGTTGAAGGTTTGCCTTCAAAAATCCAATATTTATTTGCTTGCAACAAAAACGCGTGCTTTATTTAATCAGGATTCGTATGCTGCCATTTTTGTATGCTTGCTGGCAATTCGCCTGCATGTAAAATTTATTGGCAATTAATTGTTTATGTAGGGTTGACTTTTTAATGCGTATAAGATGTTGGCATAATATTACCACCAATTGCCAATGCTTTACCATCAATGCCAATATGAAAATGTACATTGCCGGCAAATAGTGTTTGCTGGGACCATTACAAACGAAGTGCCAAAAGTCTCTATCGATCCCATGTGTGCTAACCAATTTTAACCGTAGAATAAAAATAAAATTTTACAAATTAGAAAATGTAGGAATAAATGTTTTGTGAATAATTAATAACACAAGACGGCTTAAAGAATTATTTTCAAAAAAGTACATTTTATAAATACTAAACGTCCTTTAGAAAAAAATATTTTATTTAAAAATTAACCCTTAGATATATTTTTAAATCAGCAGGTAATTTTTAATATTACATTATAATTCAAAGAAAAAATACCGTGGGAAAAAGCATTGAAAATTCAGACACAATTTTCTTTAAATAATAAATTGCAAATGTGCAAGAATTCTATATTTTATTTATTATTACAATACCAAACCGATAATTTGATTAATAATTAATAAAAATAAAAATTAATATTCATAAAAAGCATTATTTTAAAACTTTAAGCAAGTTTTAAATTTTGAAAAACTTGCAAGTGTCGAAATAACAATTTATTAGCTTTGAAGTAGAAGCACATTATTTGTTAAAAATGCATTTAAATTAGGTTTTCTTTAGAGTCGCTGCACACTAGGCTCCGCGCCGCACAGCACACGATCCTCTCTAGCTGCGGTCAAATATCTTACATGCTGTTTAAATTCAAACAAGCGTACCGTGAGCAAAACGCCAAATATGAATATTTTTGATTTGATTGCATTAGCTATTATACTATTTATATATATTCTTTGGCCAGTCAAACGGCGTCGTGGTGCACTACCTGTGATGACGTCATTTCTACCCTCCGCCAAAACAGGCATAGGCCAGACTTGCGTTAGCCATTATATTGTTTAGCCAGGCAGTCATAGGGCATCGTGGGGCTAAGCGTCTGTCTGTCCAAATCGCCTCCTTGCCTACTACACCGAGCACCTAAGGCCAGTAGATAGTGGTTGTGACTAAATAGAAAAATACATATCGCGATGATTGAGAAGTGTAAATGACCCCTTGTAGGTGGTTACGAGTCAAAATTATACTGTTTGTAAAACATTTTGGCATACATTGTGTCCCAGAAAAGGTGTTACAAGATGACAAATAGACAAAAAAAAATCAGAATTTTAACGGCCTGTAAAATCTCAAAACTCGTGGCGCCTGCTTCTTACCGGCCCGAAGCGGCCCCCTTTTGACGAGATAATGATTAAAAATACTTTTTGATAAATAACTTGATAATAAACAATTTCTTAAAATGTAACTGTAGGTATGCAAAATTAAATAATTTGGTAAAAGTCACTATATTTTACTTTGTTTTAGGTACAATGAGTGGGAAATTAAAACAGCCCATAATTAATGCTTCAAAAAATGCAGAAATAATTAAAATAATAAAGCCTTTTTTAATATTATCAGGACTATGGAAAATTGATTCAACAAAAGACAAATTGCTAAACTTTGTTTATCTGTGTTACTCATACACTTTTCAGGGAGTTGCTACTTTTTATGTTTTTTATTTTCTTCTAAACTTGTTCAAGATTTAACAGGAGGGGTTGCTTCAGAACAAATATTCCTGAATGTGGGTATATTAATACCCGTATTAGCGGAACTTGTTAAGTATTTTATGCTTATCAAAACAAATATTTTCAAAACATGTCAGTATATTTTGGACGAGGAAAAACAAATATTTTCGTCGATAGATAAGGATATAATTTTACTTTATATGAAGGAACAAACATTATTAAAAATTTTTAATTTAGGAAGTATTTTCTTCTTTTTGGCTTTGACTTCCTCTTATTTATTCAAATGATTATCACACAAGAACTAGATAACGAATACTGTTGCTCTGCGTGGGTTCCATTTAATGAACGTAATCACATGTTTACCGCATATTTTATAAGGTTTACGATGTTTTACACCGATGGCGTTGTCGGTGTTGTTGTACATACAATATTGCCCTCTGTTATGGTATTTACTGCAATTCAGTTTAAAATTTTTCAACAAAAATACGTAATCTGGATAAATCACCCATTAACATAAAAGAAAATTACAATAATCTGAAGGAGCTTGCAATAGAACATATATCACTGTTACAGTAAGTATAACCGGGATCGTTATATCAAATAATACTAATCCATAGAAGCTCACAAGTGAGATTTCAGCGTATCCTAAAATTTTAGTACCTACCCTGACCAACAGATAGCGAGAGTAGTCTAATCGACCAATAGAAACTTGACATAGGCTTCGACATGTGGCTTCGACCAACGTTAGTTTATATTTATAAGGTTGCGACATATCCTCAACTTTTAGGCGGTTCGAGGTCAGGGACGCAAGGAAGGGCACTCCACGGAGGAAAGTTGGCAAAACTGGGAAAAATCAAAGCTGGTGATCTAATCCAGTGGCGTCCAGAATTTGCGCATTTCATTTTGCATTGTTATGGAAGTGATATTTGTTGAAAGATGTAATTCCAAATGTTTTTTATTTAAAGTAAAAGAATTTACAACTTATTAATAATTAAAAACTGTTGTGTAAACGGTTGTTTTAATAATACAATAAACTGTATAACTCCGGCACTGAACAACATGGCCGAAAAATGGGAGATGTGACGTCATAACACGTCAAAGCAATATGGCCGAATGTCGCGACCTTATATAGACCGACTTTGGGCTTCGACCAATTTTTTCATTGGTCCGGTGCCAACTTTCGCTATCTGGTGGTCAGGGTAGGTACTAAAATTTCAGGCCACGCTGAAATCTCACTTGTAAGCTTCTATGGATTAGTATTCTTTGGGTTTATTCAAGTTATTAGCATCAATTTTAAGCGAAGAACCAATTCAAAAACAGTTATGTTGACGTTTAAACAGTGTATTATACGTCTAAGTTGTCACCAATTAATACCGCGGTTATAATTGGTTGAACGCCTAAAATTGATGTAAGTTGTAAAATGTTTTGTAACCTTTTTTTTAAAAGAAAATAATGCAATTTAATTAAAATGGTCATAATATACGCTACAATGCAAACATATTGGGGAAACTTAAGATTTGGATAGTTATATTTTCTAAACTAATAAAGATAATAATTTAAATGTAGTATTTGTTTAAAGGTCTTTAAAAGATCTGTTTACTGGTGATATAATATACAGAGTATCTATTTTTTAAAATCACACTTTTTGTTGTACCCTGTATATTTTTGGAGATAACAAAAATCTGATAACTGATTTTGAAAATACAAAATCAACTCAACAAACTGTAATTTTTATATATTTTTATCTTAAAAAAATAAACGTTTTACGAAAGGTGTAACAACATAGCTACACACAAAATTTTATTGCCTTTTTAAAAATGTGTGTTTTTGCTTTAAGAATAAAAATATTAATATAAATGAAAAAAATATAGGTTAAGAAAAGATAAGGCTTTAAAATCAACTACACTGTTTTTTTTTATCTTTGGACAAACCACGAAGGCTAAAAGCCTAAATACTAACGTACCGTGGGTGTCTTAAGCGAGGTAAGAGGGAGTTTACCTAAACTTTGTGAGTCTACTGGATGGATTAGCCATACCAAACAGATATACTAAAGGACGATGATCTGTATAAATAACAAATTTCCTACCGTATAAATAACAAGAAAAATGCTTAATTCCAAAACTATGGCTAATAACTCTTTTTCTATTGTAGAATATAGTTTTTCGGCTTTATTTAAAACTCTACTCGCGTAAGCTATAGGCATGTCGTCATTATTCGAAAGAATCGCACCCAGGCTATGACCTGAAGCATCGGTTTTTAAAATAAAAGTATTATCTGAAGAAAAGTTAGGATATTGTAAGACAGGAGGGTTAATTAATGCTGTTTTTAATTTTTCAAAAGATTGTTGACACTCAGGAGTCCATTTAAACGGAACATTTTTTCTAGACAAATAATTTAAAGGTACCGCAATTTCAGCAAAATTTTTAATATATTTTCTATAATAATTAGCAAAGGCAACAAATCTCCTGGCACCATTTGAATCTGTGGGTACCGGATATTCCTGAACAGCTTTAATTTTTTAGGGTCAGGTAACACCCCTTTTGAAGACACTACATGACCTAAATACAAGAGCTCTTTCTTTAAAAATTCACATTTGTTCGGGTTTAATTTTAAATTTACATCCCTTAATCGTTGTAATACCTTAACTAAATTTACATTATGTTCCATTAAATTTTTACCAAAACAAATAAGATCATCTAAGTAAACGAAACAACTATCATAATTGGAGCCCAGACATTGCGATTGTCATAGCTCTAGAGAAAGCGTTAGGGCTAATTCTTTAGTCCCATGGGGAGACGAGTCATTTGGTATTGTCCTTTACTGCCTACTGTAAAAGCTGTATATGGCCTACTAGATTTATCTAATTCTACCTGATAATAGCCTTGAGACAAATCTAAATGTGAAAAATAAGTAGCGCCAGATAACGAGTCAAGAATATCAGTTATACAAGGTAAAGGCCATTTTTCATCTTGTAGCTGAGAATTACAACCCCTATAATCTATAACAACTCTAAAACGTTTATTACCGTTATTATCAACTTTTTGGAACTAACAAAAGAGGGACGACCACTCAGATTTTGCTTCTTCAATTATGCCGTCCTGTAAACATTTTATTAATTTGTTTATCTATTTCTTGTTTTTGAGAAAATGGTAACCTATATTGCTTTTTGTATACAGGAGTTGCATGTGGCTTTAAATAAATTTTTTGTTTATAAATATTAGTGGTTGTTAACGGATCGTTATCTAAAAGAAACACGTCAGAGTATTTAGCACATATTTTTTGTAAAGCAAATTTTTCTTTTTCTTGTAAGTGATTTAAATTTAATAAATTTAATAATTTTTCCACTCTATTAACGGAACAATTATCGTTAGACCCAAAATTACATACATCATAATTTTCAAGTAAATCAATTTTTGGTTTAAAATTTTTTAAAGTAACATCCTGATCGCGCACATTTAGAATTTTTACTGGTATCTTATTCGATTTAGGACTAACTATAGCACTTGCTATAAAAATACCTTCACTTGCTTCATCAGCAAAAACAACACAGTCTTTAGAATGTTCGATATTAAAATATTTAATGATTTCGGTACGTTTTGGAATTATAGTTAACATCTCCTGTTCAGTCTGCATAGGTATTGATATTTTATTGTTATTAATGTAAAATGAAAATAAAAATTGCTCAAAATCTATAGTTGCAAAATTATTAAGGAAAAAATCTAGTCCTATCACACCGTGAATATTATTGTCAAACGCATCAATCAGCAAAAAGGTATGACACACTTTTGTATCATTTACATTAAAACATATGTTTGCTGAGCCTTGCGAAATAAGAGAACCAGAGATTCCGTTTATTTTAATTGTTTCTGAGAAATTAACTTGTTGATATTTATTTATATGACTTTTTAAAAATTACACTTATAGTAGCACCAGTATCCAACAAAAGTTTAAGATTTTTACCGTGATAATCTACTGTTACAAAATTTAAACTACTTGATGTTGATAATCGATGGTTAGTTTTTCCTTTAGTCTCGAAAAACAATTGACCGGTATTTAAATTTGAACTAGTACCTGCACTACTTCCTGTGTGTTGCTCTCTAGAATTATTACGATTTTGCATAAAATAACCCCGCTGGCCATTATTGTGACCAACACGGCTACCTCTGCGATTATTAAAATTTGTTCTATTTACCGAGTTTGAATTAGGAAATTGTCGATTTTGCTGACTGTTGTTAAAATTACTATTTGTGTTATTTAAATAAGAATTATTATATTTAGGAAATTTTTGAAAAGAACCCTGAAAGCTTGAGTTACCTCTAAATTTGTTTCCCTATAAGAACCCCTATTAAACTTGTTAAAATTTGGTCTCATATGAAACATTTCTCTAGAAGCACCTAAGGATATTTCTTCATCTTTAGCGCCGCTGATGGCGTCGTTTAACGTTAAATAGTTTCGGGCTTTAATAATGGTTCGCAAATCATGATTATTTAATCCGTTTGCAAAAGAATTAATTGCTATTCTTTCATTAACGGGCCTCAAAATTTTCATGTTTTGCTCATTACCTTCAGCTTGTGTCAAGGTAAGATCAACTAATAATTCCTCAAGTGACCGTCCGAATTCATCAATAGACTTTGACTTTTGTTTTTCGCTATTTAATTTAAAAGATAACGTAGCAGCTGATTTTTTTGAAATAAAATGTGTTTTTAAATCCTGAATTAATATCGCGTTAGAAGAATAAGTTTGCTTTAGTCTAATTTTCGCATTTTCTGAAAGTCGCGTTTTTAATACATAGGTTGTTAATAAACTTTTTCCGTTATCATCTAAAAGAGAATCATACATTTCAATGGCATCTATTATTTGCTTAGTAACCGTTTCACACCCATTCATTACCGGAATTAAACCTGCAGCTGTTCTTAAATCAAATTTCTCAGACATCTTAAATTCTGGTTTAGAATCTGATGATGACTCGAGCTTAAGATCTTTTTCAGATACTGAAGGGTTTAAACGTAACTTATGTAATCTTTCTTCAAGAATACTATAAATGGCATCAAAATAATTATTTATCTCTTCCACAAACAATTTAACCCTATCTACAATTTTTTGGTTCATGCAGTTCACTATTAAAATTTTCCCTAATATTATTAAACTCTAATTTTAGCCTATCTAACTTTTTTAATTTTCTTTCGGTTACCTCGCTACTACTTCGGTTTTCTGCGTTGTCTTTCTTCAAATTTCTATAATTTACTTTTAGTTCTTCCAATAGATATCTGAATTCATCGCTTTGCTTTGACATCCCATATATACCATTTATTAAAATTTATTTGTCCAATTCCATACCATAATTGTCTATATTTATTTACCATTACCCTAAAAAAATTAAACCACTTCTCTGCTTCTGGATACTTCTTTGCGGATCTTCCTTTCAATTGCTTTGTTGCAGCGAATAAAAATGCACCATCCCAGCAAAATGGCACCCAACACCAGCAAAATTACTGTTAAAACGTCTTGAATGGATCCAAATTTTGTCGAGTTTGTCTGGCCTCCACTATTACCAGCTTGTGCAATTATGACTTCCTCCTTTGACGGTGCTGATCCCATTTTTTATTATTATTTTACATTTTCCATAAGTTCTTATGCAGGATCGCCATGTGATAATGGTGCTTTTGGGGGAGCTTGAAATAAAGCGACTTGTTTCAACTATTCAAACTAAACTCTATTCTTAATATTAAAATAATATAATTACATTGGCAGAAAATGCTTACATACTAGAAATTACAAATTAAACATATTGCACATATTGTCCTACATATACATGTTCGGTGAACTGCTATGAACTCTAATTGGGTTAATATACAATATGTTAAAACCTCAATATTATGAATAATTATAATCCCAAGAATAATTATAATAACTTAAATTTACCCTTATTATGCTACAGTTGACACATGGGACTTAAGTACTTGAAGATTTGGGGGAAGGAAATACCTCCACGGGTAGCAGGTTCCACATTCTAGAAACTCTAGGGATAAAAGAACCAATAAAGTGAGAAGTTCGGGACCTGTCCAGTTGGACCGTATAGGGATGCATACGCGCGGAACCACGAGTTTCTCTGTTGGAAACCGTGAGTGGAGGAACTATACTGGACAATTCTTCAGAGAAGAAGCCATGGAAGTACCTATAAAAGCGATAAATCCCCCACAGCCCGACGATGGGCAAGAGAGGGAAGCCTTTCTCTAAGTGAAGGATCATTAATAAGATGAATAGCTCTCTCTCTGAATAGAATCAAGAATGCTTAAAGTTGTGGGGGACGCCATGCCTCAGATATGGGAACAATATTCCAAGGGAACTGGTAAAAACTTGTGGTTTTTTAAATAGAAATAGTGATTCAAGAGGAAGTTTTATGTATAATAATATAAAAAAACATAATATACAGTGTGTTTAAAAAATTGTTTACATTTAAAATTTGATATTGACGTTACTATTCTCAACGGATTTTGATGCGGTTTTTTAACAGATAGAGTGATTCAAGAGGAAGGTTTATATGTAAAATAATATTTAAGAAAAAACATATACATAGTGTTTAAACAAATAGTTTAAATTTAAAATTCAATATTGACGTTACTATTCTCAACGAATTTTGATGCGGTTTTTCTTTAATACATAGACTAATTTAAGAGAAAGGTTTATATGTATAATAATATAAGAAAAACGTATACAGAGTATTTAAAAAAATAGTTTATAAAATTCAATATTCGTTAACGAATTTTGATGCGTTTTTTTAATAGATAGAGTGATTCAAGAGGACAGTTTATATGTATAATAATATAAAAAAACATATACAGAGTGTTAAAAAAATAGTTAACATTTAAAATGCGATATTGACGTTACTACTGCAATTAAAAAAAATGTTTATAGGAATTATGCACAGGTATTTATAGTTTGTAAAAAAAAATATAGAATTGCTACACAGGGTGGGTCAAAAAGATGTTATATTAAAAACTCTTAAAACTAAAATGCATTCTAACTATGTTATTATACCATCTAGAGGTTTACAATATTGCCTAAATATAAATATTTTCAAAATAATTATTAGTTTTTTTGTCTCCTCATTTTGTCTCCCCGTGGCGCAGTGGACAGAGCTTTGATCTTCGAAGCCAGAGGTCGCCGGTTCGATTCCCAGCGGGGAGACATATTTAGGTAGTAGTTATTTAAAAATAACGACCGTGGTGGCACTACCGCGTTGTCTAAAAGGTGCTGTAAAATGCATAACTGCATGTTTCAGTGCTTGGTCAACGTTGACGGAACAGGGGGAACGATGGGTTAAACATCTAATAACCCGACACCCACGGTACTCTGGTATTTAGGCATAGGCCTTCGTGGGATGTCAAAAAGATTGAAAAAATAGTATTTACAAAAAATATATATTATATATACCAAAAATTTTGTTGTTAAGTTTCTTATCAGTATTCATTGGATTTTGATGAGGTTTTTTTTAATAGATAGAGTGGTTCAAAATGAAGGTTTATATGTGTATAATATTATACAAAATCTTTATGGTATAGGGAAGGGGAATTGTTTTACTCCAAATTTAACGCGTGAGAAGCCGCGAGCAACAGCTAGTATTAATATTAACTTAATTTCAGGTTTGTTAAAGAGTTAAATGATAATACCAAATACATTCTGTTGGTGGATTTTATTTTAAATTCTTTCAATCTAGCATTTGTAGCCAATCAAATAATTATAGTAAGTATATTACTTTTAGCATCCTTTTAACCTATTAGTCTAAGATCAGAATAGGAAACGACTTTCACCCACCTGTTTACAGGATAAAAACTGTTTTATATTAAAGATAGTAGAAAATTATTGCACAGTGAAATAAGGCAAGGCACTAATAATACTTCAGCCAAAAATTTTGTTTTATTGTTTTTTTGTTAGGGACAAATTAAACATTTGACTTCCTGAACCTCCCGCAACTCAATTTACATACTGCTCAAATCTGTAGCGTTAGTAGGCGCGTGTGGTCAAATTGAGCCCCAAGCTCAAAACATGTGAATTTTTTGAATAAATGGTGTTGTTTTTTGTGTGTTTTCATGTTATTAGCATGTACCTAACGAGGTTTTAGGAAGGTACCTAGAAATTTGTTTTCTAATTTTAAAAAATCTCAAAGTTATTACAATTGCTGTATTCCTTTTATGCTCCAGAACCGCCCAGAACGACACAGAGAACGGTTCTACAAGGTAAAAGGAATACACTAAATCAGGGGCGGCTGGTGCATCAGAATTTTTCTGCTTGGTATTTTTTCATAACATTCAATTCATCATTTTACAATTAAAATATTAAATATCCATTAAAACAAAAGTAAAATAACCAGTTTCCGGCCGAGAATTCTAGTATAGTAGGCACACGCATCGTCACCCAGTGACGACGCATCATAGATTACTGCGCAGTGGACCATCTTAAATAATTTTCAGTCTCTCGCAACGTTATTGCATTGACTAAACTGAGCGACTCTTTTCGGTGCGCCGCACGCTTGTTTTAATGCTTTCTCTATGCCGAATGCACTTCGTCGTTGGGCAAACATTTGGCTGCCTAAATATACGTAAATTTTGGTTATTGTTGTGCAGCATTCGCGATAGCACTTTACTGGTTATTTAGACATGTTTTATATCACTCGTGTGGAAGTCGACAAGTTTATATTTTTATTCATATTTGGTTGTGTGTTTAGTCGTTTATAGACAATGGATGTGGTGCATAATTTAGTGAACGTTAAACGATTGTTTGAATTATTCATATGAAGAGAAACTTGAACTAAAAACTAGTGGTAGACCGTTACCGGACATCGTGATTGAAGTAACCTATGTTAGCAGACGGAAAAGCTTTATACGCGTCATTTCAAAAGAGATATTTTTATTCCCGGAATGACTGGATTTGTGGATGTAATAGGAAAAATGCCCTTTTTGGCTTTCCATGTGTACTTTTGCAGGCGAAGAGGGTAGTTCACCACTTTTGAAATGTTTAATACAAAATAATTTAGAAAGCACTTTCAAAGAGACAAAAAATGTGCTAGATATTTTAATAACTACTCCTATGTCGACATCAGAGGCTGAAAGCTGTTTTTCTACACTTAAGCGAATAAAGACCTTCCTTCGAAATACCATGTCACAAGATCGTTTAACTGCATTGGCCATGCTTTCCATTGAAAAATACTTTATATTAAAAATCACAGGCTTTAATGACAAGAGTTATTGATCGATTCGCTTCGAAGAAGGATCGTCGGATTGATCTCATATTTAAGCAGTAACGTAAGTTTCTAATAATTTTATTTCCGTTCTCGTTTTCGTTAAAACCCAGCCTACATAAATATGAAACCTGATAACTGAATATCGACTAAGGATTAAATTCGATAAAATGGTGAATGCGCCGCGAATATATTATTCCATTTATTTGAGTAATTTAATTGCAGAACACCTATAATATTTTGCCACGAGCCGCCATCGCCACTGCACTAAATAATGACATCGCTGGGGATCAATTTGACCTCCGCGCGCCTACTTATGGGTTAAATAGATGTCGACTATTTTAAGAATGTTTAAAAAGGTAATTTCAAAATCAAATTAAAACTATTTTTTTTTCTACTAATTTTAGCTACAAACCTTTGAAGATGCTATTTGGCCTTTAACATATATGGTTTACATAATATTGCAGGTATTTATAATAGGATGGGTAACCAATGAGATTAAGGTTCAGGTTTGTATGATTTAAGCTATTTATTATAACGCATCAGCTAAGTCGAAAGGTACATTGGCAATGTGTGAAAAGAGACAGTCTAAAGGTCGGGCCTGACATAACCGCAACGAGCCCGTGGCCGTCACATACAGGGTGTTCCGTAATTAATTGGATATAGGTAGGATACCTGACATGAAAATAAAGTGTTTGAGCTTAATATCGCTTAGCAAAATGTTATTGGTTTTCGTTCTACAGGGTGTTAAAACTAATTTTTTACCAAACATTTGATGAATTCTCTCGGAATCCACTGGATAGATTAAAGTGAAATTTGGTGTACTTTTGCTATTTTGAATGACGAACACGAATATAATATCTATTTTGCCATTACCACTAGATGGCGCCACATACAATAACATTGATTGATTAAAATGGTCATAACTTTTTGACCTCCCTGTATGCACATTTGAGAGTAGAAATAATAAAACAGCATTTTTTGGTCAAAAAATGTATACTTCTTGGCCTTCAAAAGTAGACCGTTTTCGAAATAAACGACTTTTTATTAGGTTGGCATGAACACTCTAAAATTTATTTACCAACGATAAAGTTAGAAAAGGCTATTGATTATAATAAATGTTCAAAATGTTTACCCTCTGCTAGGCCTGACTTCAAATAATAATTCTTCTTGGGCCCTGATGATATCGACTCCTTCCACAATCTTTGCCACAATTTCTGACGGTTATTTAATAAAAAGTCGTTTCCCTTTTTTGATCAAAATTAAATGCTGTTTTATTATTTCCACTCGCAAATGTGCATAGACGGAAGTCAAAAAAGTTATGACCATTTTAATCAATTAATGTTAGTGTATGTGGCGCCATCTGGTGGTAATGGCAAAATAGATATTATATTCGTGTTCGTCATCTTGAATAGTAAGAGTACACCAAATTTCACTTTAATCTGTTTACTGGATTCCGAGATATTTCAGTAAATGTTTGGTAAAAAATAGTTTTAACACCCTGTAGAACGAAAACCAATATCATTTTGCTAAGCGATATTGAGCTTAAACGCTTTATTTTCATGTCAGGTATTCTACATTAACCTATGTCCAAATAAATAAGGGACACCCTGTATACTCGTTTGAGGCCATAAATTCTTTAAAAGTACCATTTTCAGGTAAACGAAACACCTGGATTTAGTTTATAGTTTAAATTTTTTGAAAAAAAAAAAGAATTTATACAGGGTGTTTCAAAAACAGCAGGGCTGGTATCGACTTCACTTTATTAAATGGCATTACCTCCATATTTTGACATTTTTGGATGTTACGGACATTTCTAGACACGTTTCACGTACACACACAAGTAACATTTTTGGCACATTAATTGCTTTGAAAATTCCACACCACTGTTTTTTGACCAATCAAATGTGTAGTTTTGGTTGCATTACCATGACAACACAAGTATTTATCGGAAATTTTTTTCTCCTGCCTGGGGTACCTTGAAGCGAATTATAGTGGAAAATTTTTGACATAATCATTGAATGTGTTCTAACGTCATGTCTGTCACTCACATACATAATTAAAGAAAATGTTATTTTGTACCATTTGTAGTATTTCAGACATAACATAATATAAAATAATGTAAGGCTTTAAGACCCTAAATGACAATTTTATACAGATGCAGTTAGTAAAATAATATCGTAAGACTGAAGTACTAGAAATAAGTGCAAAATCTTGTGCAGCGCAAAGTCTTTTTCTAGTAAAATGAAATAAGCTTAGTATTATATTTCTATAGCTGTAAAGATATCAACATCTAACGTATGCCAATTTGTAATACTAAGGAGCAACTATTTTTAAGCAATTATATCAGCTCTAGTCAATTTTCCTACTTTTTGAGATACGCCACTTCGTGATATTGCCAACGAAATTGCTTATGGCTACGTATGATAGTTATAACCAAGGCGTCATTTTTACCTGGATTTTACGATCGAAAAATCCCAAATAATCCATTAAATTATGATGAGTGTGGCCCTGTCACTGTTTAGGTAAACGTTTTCAGTGTTGCAACCACTATATTTAATAAAATACTACAAATTTAGTAAATGTTGCCAACAATATATTGGATTTTAATTGAAAAAGACTAACTTTTATAAGAAGTGCGCATGTGCAAACTAAGACGTTGGCCAAGCCTTGGCATGTCGTCTGTAGCCAACTTCAGAAAACCTGGCTTTAGTTCAAGTCGGTTCGAGTTTCAAAATGCTAGTGGATAAACTGTCTAATTATTATGTTTTTGCCTATTTTAGAGTCTTTACATTGCTGATGTGCTTTATGAAACGAAATGGTATAAAAGAAGTGATCCATACAAGCGAACCTTACAAATAATGTTGTTAAGATCTCAAAAAGGAGTGACAATGACTGTGGGTCCGTTTGGAGCAATGACTATAGAAACAGCTATAAAGGTTGGCAAAAAAATAAGTTTTAATTGGCAGTATATTAGGGAAAACATTTAAGGAGTTTTATTAAATATTCAATTTTCTCTCCCATAAAGGGTGATCAAACTTAAGTCAGGTAGAATAGGTATTATTGTAACGTGAAATAAAACTTCAATAAACTTTTTTATTTTTAGATAATAAAGGCAGCTTACTCTTACATTACCTTCATGCAGCAAAATAAATAAGAAATTAAACCACCTAGTATATTTTTGTTACCTATAAATTACAATAAATAATAAAGTAGAATAAAAAAAATATATAACAATATTTTAATAGATTTTTTTATAGAATGGTCCTAGATGAGTTCACGCCAAGTAAGCATTTTTTGGGACAATGCAGCCAAAACAGGGAAGGATGGGTAAAATATTTAATAACCCGCCACCCACGGTACACTGGTACTTAGGCTTAATCCATCGTGGGATATCACAAAAAAAAATACGGGGTGTCCCAGCACTGTCCTCTCAGAATGTATCTCCTTAACGACTAAAGATACGGGAAAAGTTAAAATACAAAAGTTATAGGGAATTAACGAATGCATAATGCAAATTTTAAAAATTTGTTACTGCTCAAGAAATTGTTAGTCCACGTGTAGAGAGTCAGCAACAAATTATAAACCAAAAGTCAAGAAAGATTGAAAGTCGGTTAACTCACAAAAACCGCTCACGCCAGCCTAACACTCGATTTTTCTAAGTAAAGGTTAAACTAAAAATTTGTTGTTACTCACAAAAATGTTTGTCAAGGTGTAAAGAGTCAGCAACAAATTATAAACCGAAAGTCAAGAAAGATTAGAAATCGGTTAACTCACAAAAACCGCTCACGCCAGCCTAACACTCGATTTTTCCAAATAAAGGTTAATCGAAAAAATAGTTGCAGTAGATATGCAATGTATGTTCTAAGACAATAGGGGTAGTTTTCCCCATGTATTTCTTATGGGAGAAATTTCAGGTCCAATCTGCAATTTTATGACCGTCCTAGGGCGTGGCCCAAAATAGGGGATGATTTTAAACCACGTGATAGATAGGGGTAGTTTTTATAGATCGGGGTAGTTTTCGTAACCATCAATGACGTCATCACCTAACCATATTCAGAACGACCTATAAATTAATTAATTAAAAAGTCTCGCCAGCGCCGGGAGTCGAACCCGTACCACCTGCATGAGAACCCAACGCCATATACCACTAGGCTATTGGAGGATCTGATAATTAATGTTAAAAGGTGTACAATTGAAGCTCACACCTGAGCAGGGATTTGAGCCCGAGGTCACGCGCTTCCAAGGTAAAGTCCGTTACCACGCGGCCAATGAGTCATTAAAAAACAAAGCCGATGATGTCAGGCAGATGATCCGAAACCACAAACAGAAAAATGTTAATTTAAAAGGCGCCAAAAAAACCGCATTCCGATCAAAATTTTTGATCCGTTAACATTCCAACAAATTTAAATACAAATATACAGGTAGATAGGACACTAAAAGTATATTATACGGAAGGGGTGTTAAATTACCGAGTGAAAAACAAATAATACTAAATATACAGAGTACATAAACAATAAAATTTCTATAAATTTTAATAAATGTGCACATTAATAGGGAACATTATACTGGGCTGTCAATATGACATTAATATTGCCAAGTATACAAGGAGATATATAGGTAAATGGGTTACAATAAAAAATATTAACCCATCAAGAGTAGGTTTCTTGTTTCGACAGGTTTCAGGTTGATTGATACAGTACGAACCAAGGAGGCAAAGTATGATGTGATTTAAAAACACACAACCACACCTCACCTCTCGGGGTACGTACCTGATTCAAACCCGCCAATGGTGCATCGTCCCATCCAAGCGAATAAGGCCCAAGGTGATGAATTATTTTAATAATAATAATACATAGGTCTCTGAAAGCATAATACCTACATTTACTATCCTAGAGGTTAAAAATATGTAGTAACACACGGCCTCCTGGTTCCTTTGATGGTAAAATCATACAGTACAAAAAATCAGCCTCGATAAGAATCAACGATGCAAATAGCGTTCACGCTTAGCAGGGCTAAAAATATGTAGTAAAACACAAGGGTTTCCTTAGGGCCCCCACAGACGTACAGGTGTACCCACGGTCTACCGTGGGTATACCCACGGTCTGCCCACGGTAGACCTGCACAGTTTTTTATTCAGGTAGACCTGAGCGTGTGTGGGCAAAACTGTGCAGTTTTTTTAACCTGTTCAGGCGACCGGAGTAAAATCAAAAATATCCTATTTATACCGGCCACAGACACGCAGGTCGACCGTAGAAGTCGTAAAGTTTTTTAACTTGTTTATTTTAAAAGGCGACCGAAGCCGGCATGCTTTGTAAACTCGAGGGTGAACTGGTTTATTTGTAATTGAAAAAATACATAGTAATTGATTATGGCAACAGAATTTTTTAAACAATGCAAAACATTTTTGGGTTGTTTTTTTTAATTTTTTAAAAGAATAAACTATAGGTAAACTCCATTTAATAACTTAATTATTATAAATATAATTTAAATGTTATAAAAAATACTAAAATTTAATAAATAATATACAAGGTGTCCCATTAAATAAAAGCTTGTGTGTATGACTATGGTTACCATAATTTCTTTAGTCAAATTAAAATGAGACAAATAACTTTGTCTTCTCATTAATGCATTTATTGATATTTCGACTGCTTGCTACATTTTCAAACCGAAAATTTAGCAAAGCTTCAGGACTGAAGTCAAATTGTCAATAAATACAGTGCTAGAAAAATATAGCTATTTGTTTCTTTTTAATTTGAAATGTACTATCAGAAAGTAACGGACAACTTAATTCAGTAACTCTTTAATCAATATCGAAACACACATGTAAAGCGGGAGGGGACCACTATTTTAAACCTAAATGTTTTCCTAAAAAATAGTTTATAAAAACAAAACGTAAACATAATTAATATGCACAATGTGTCACCTTAATTCTTTAGACTGTCTTCTTACCACGCATTTGCAAAAATGGACGGAGGTAAACGGGGCGCGATATTATCTCTTTTACCTGCACGCCTGTAAGGTTACGTTTATATCATAGGTAAATGGGGTGCCAGCCCTTCCCGAGAGGGGTGTGGGTCAGGGCAGGTAAGAATTCCTATAATTGACACTAATAATTTGTATACCACTTAGTCAGTTCAGTTCTCATTGTAATAGTGAATTGATGTGCGAAAAGATTTCCACTCAAGATTTTAATAGTGAGAAAATGTCGGTATCAGTAATTGAAAGTGTGAGTGGAAAAGATTTAATAGCCTACAAAAATTTTACATTTTCAAAAGACAGTAAACAAAAGAATGTGAATATTTTTTGATGCATTAAATGTTTCGTAATTAATAAAATTTTTAAAAATAGACCAATATTTTATTTCAATACCTTTACTTTAAAGAAAACATTTGCGCCCCGTTTACCTATACGATTTTATTGACCCCAAGATCCCTGCGCCCCATTTACCTGTTCAATAAAACTTTAGTGAAGGCCATGCGCCCCGTTTACCACCGACGGCAAAAATTACCCATAGAAGTGGAGCTACGTGACATGTAAACGTTTTATATATTTATTATTAAATTAGTACCTGGACTTTTTACAATGGGCCGTTATCAAAACCAGTGTAGCCCCTTTATTATACCGCGCCGCTTTGTCCTACTAGCAGCGCAAATAGGCGTCGACAGGAGGGTGAATCACATTTTGGACTCTTCGTGGACTTGATAACTTTTATGATTTTTATTAGTTGATTTCAACGAAATTTCATGTTATTGCCATAAACGACAACCTTTAGTTGTTGTTTAGTCTCTGTGTGGGGTGGTTGTCATTTTTCACAGCACACAGTCAACGAAAGTTAATAGAATGTCTGGTCTGAACCAAAAAAAAATCATTGAAGAATTTATTGAAATGTATAAATCTTATCCATGTCTATGGCAAATCAAAAACAAGGATTACCATGACCGAAATAAACGGGAAGCTGCTTATCAAGAACTTGTGAAAAAATTAAAGGTTGTGTTGTAAGATAATAAAATTGAAAGTTGAGATTATACTCTCAACTCGGACCTATACTTAAAAAGGTAAAAGTTGTTTTTTTAATTTATTTTTTACCATAACTTTTTAGCCAACTAAGCTATCACTGTACTAAACATCGAAAATAGTATACCCTGTATAATACATTTTATCAAAGAGGGAAAGTATTTAAAGGCCTCAATAAGAAATATTTTATTCTTAAAAAAAAAACATAAAAAAACAATAAAATAAAACGAAACTATTTACATATATTGTGGCACAGCAATACCGTATTTCTCATTTAACCTAAACATTTATTTAAATTATATAATTTTTAATTATTATATCCTTTACCTGTTAAACTTTATTATTCATTAAAAAGAAATCTGTTTACGGCCGACCGAAGGAAAAAAACTGTGCAGTTAAACCTGATTGTCCCACACACGCTCAGGTCTCAGGTCTACCCGAGTAGTGTTTCGGCCGACCGGAGAAAAAAACTGTGCAGTTAAAACTGTACAGTTAAACCTGATTGCCCCACACACGCTCAGGTCTCAGGTCTACCTGAATAAAAAACTGTACAGGTCTACCGTGGGCAGACCGTGGGTACACCTGCACGTCTGTGGGGGCCCTTAGCGATAAAAATCAAAAGCTATACCAAGTCTTGCTGTATAAATCAAAAGTAAAGAAGCTACACCAAGCCCAGTGAACGGTTCTAATTACATTTGCAGTGCAAGGCATAGTTACTATACAACTGATTAAATATACACCTATTGTTAATTTTCACCTAATATTCTTAAACCACCGACACTAAAAATGATAGAGTTGTAAACAGAGCGGATCAAATTACCAACAGTCAACAGCTAAGCGCTCAACCGCTAACCGACGTCGAACAATCATCGACCGGTTTTGATCTGCTTTAAACCCCTTTTAAACAGCTACATGAACGTAACATGAACGTAATATGAACGTAACATGAACGTAACATGAACGTAACATGAACGTAACATGAACGTAACATGAACGTAACATGAACGTAACATGAACGTAACATGAACGTAACATGAACATAACATGAACGGCTTTAAGCCGTTAAAAACAGCAAACAGCCAAGCGCAAAACCGCTCAACCGCCAACAGATGGCCCTCCAAACAGCTTAATCAACTTTAAAATTAATAAAAAAGCTGTTTAAAAAAGACAAAAAAGAAACTTACAATTTTTGAAACACCCTGTATGCTAGGTTTTTAGTAAAAATGTTAACACCTGTGGCTTATAAGGATTTTAAATTCCGGGACTTAAGTGATATATTAGCAACAAAATATACCAAATAAGTACCAAAGAACATAAAACTCCGAGCTGCATTTCCTCTCACGTTTACAGGGGCTTGAGACCCACAAAAAATAACAAACGCGGGACATTTAACCCATTTATTATTTTTGGCACGCTTAAAAATGCATAATTAATCACCCCTAATTATGAAAGGGTTGTGTCTGTATGTCCGTCAAAAAGTAAAATATATATAGGTAAACGCATAAAATATTAATAAAAACCACAACTTTTCGGCGGCGTAAAACTAAAAATACCATCATAAAAAATCAAAAAAGTCAAATATATAGGTAAACGCATAAAATATTAATAAAATCCGCAACTTTTTGGAAACGTAAAACAAGCTCAATTTTAAAAAGGTGTAAAATTAGGTAAAAATTAAAAATGTAAGAATATGAAGGAAACAAACCTATAACATGTTTTGGCATCTAGCACAGCACGTGTACTGTTGCGAAAACTCTCTATTTTCTTAGAAAGTTGCAAATTATTCAAATTTACTTCCTTAAAAACATCAAATAATCTTTTTACTGACTTCTAAGAATATTCATCTATTTTTAAATTCTTTGTTTATTTAACCCCGGTTCATGTCTCCTTTCGGCGAAATACCGCTATCAGAAATAAGCATTTGAAGATCTCCGCCGGGCTTCTCCCGCAAACGCGGCCGCGCTTTTGGCGGCTTGCGCCACAGCGATATCGGCACGCTTTGTCGGGGCTTTGACTAGTTCCCAGAATAACTTTTAATAATTTCACCCTAGATATTGGTTCTTTTAGTCGACCAATAGGATTTCTAAATTATGGAAGCCATATTTGGTTTAATTTGTTTCTGTATTTTTATTGGTTTAACCATTTCCTTTTTATTTGGACCCACCTCTATTTTAACTTCTCTCTCCCAAATTACTTTTGACAATTTAGTGTAGATTAAGATTTCACTCATGTAACAAGAGGTTACGTTTTTCACGTTAGTTTACGAGAACGTAAGGTTTTCTCTTAAATTTTCACCCCCAAAAGTGTATTGGGGCTCCCTCAAGTAACATAAGGTTACAAAGATTACGTAATAGACTTGTCAAAAGGACAACTGTTACGAAAAGAACGTCAAGGTTCTTTTAACTAAGTACTTATCAAAAAGTTTTTATTTTTTGCTATTCCCAGCTGTTTTGTGCAAACTGTTTGTACAAATTGTCTTAGAAAAGACATTCCGTGAAAACGCTAAGGTTTTCTCAACTTTTCTTTTTTAACCCGTTCCCGAGCATTACAACATAAAATAACACCGCAGACAAAATGTCTTGAGACTTTCAACAGATATACTGTACAATAATTGTAATAGTGATTTAAAGTGAATGTGCTGTGCAGACTGGACAAATTTACTGACAATAAACTGTAAGGTAATTTAGAAATAAGATCTAAAAGACTTTTCGTTTTTTTCAAGCCTTTATTTAGTTAAACTCACCATTATTTATCAATTTATATTTTGTTTTAAATAAAATTTAATTGTTTTAATAGTAGTTTTTCTGTAACAAATTTAGCTTAGAAAGTTCCTACTTTAAATAATAAATCATACTAAAATATAGAACCACCCTGTGGACAAGCCACATCGAAATTAGAAGTGGTTAGTTTAAAGAAACTGCCACCCTGAGAAAGTTGGATTGGTGTTTAAAGAAACCCAGTTTACATTTTTCTTCATGTACAAATATTGGATGTGGGATATCAAATAGTGTATATACCATCTTTTCCTGAATTAAAAAATTTATACACGTAATACAAAGAATCATCGCGACGCTACTAAGAGTACATAATGAGCAGATTTATACAGATTCATTTCTGTACAAATTTGCGGTTTCCTATAGGAAGATAATACAAACAAATTTCAGCCTAAACTCCCAACTACATAAGGAATGCGCTGGGCGTGAGCGGTTTTTCTGAGTTAACCGATTTCTAATCTTTTTAACTTTCAGTTTATAATTTGTTGCTGACTCTTTACACCTTGAAAAACAATTTTGTGAGCAGCAACAAATTTTTTGATTAACCTTTACTTAGAAAAATCGAGTGTTAGGCTGGCGCGATGGCGTGAGCGGTTTTTGTGAGTTAACCGATTTCCAGTCTTTCCTGAATTTTGATTTATAATTTGTTGCTGACTCTTTACACCTTGACAAACAATTTTGTGAGCAGCAACAAGTTTGTCGATTAACCTTTACTTAGAAAAATCGAGTGTTAGGCTGGCGTGAGCGGTTTTTGTGAGTTAACCGATTTCTAATCTTTCTTGACTTTCGGTTTATAATTTGTTGCTGACTCTCTACACGTGGACAAACAATTTCTTGAGCAGTAACAAATTTTTAAAATATGCATAATAAATACGTTAATTCCCTATAACTTTTGTATTTTAACTTTTCCCGTATCTTTAGTCGTTAAGGAGATACATTCTGAGAGAACAGTGCTGGGGCACCCTGTATTTTTTTTTTTTTTTGTGATAGCCCACGATGGCTTAAGCCTAAGTACCAGTGTACCGTGGGTGGCGGGTTATTAAATATTTTACCCATCTTTCCCTGTTTTGGCTACATTGTCCCAAAAATGCTTACTTGGCGTGAACTCATCTAGGACCATTCTATAAAAAAATCTATTAAAATAGTGTTATATTTTTTTTTATTCTACTTTATTATTTATTGTAATTTATAGGTAACAAAAATATACTAGGTGGTTTAATTTCTTATTTATTTTGCTGCATGAAGGTAATGTAAGAGTAAGCTGCCTTTATTATCTAAAAATAAAAAGTTTATTGAAGTTTTATTTCACGTTACAATAATACCTATTCTACTTGACTTAAGTTTGAGTCACCCTTTATAGGAGAGAAAATTGAATGTTTAATCAAACTCCCCAAATGAATGTTTTCCTACTATACTGCCAATTAAAACATATTTTTTTGCCAACCTTTATAGCTGTTTCTATAGTCATTGCTCCAAACGGACCCACAGTCATTGTCACTCCTTTTTGAGATCTTAACAACATTATTTGTAAGGTTCGCTTGTATGGATCACTTCTTTTATACCATTTCGTTTCATAAAGCACATCAGCAATGCAAAGACTCTGAAATAGGCAAAAACATAATAATTAGACAGTTTATCCACTGGATAGCTAATACAAAATGATCGCTATATATTTTCAATTCACCTGCGCACGAATTTATGACCCCACCCTGGGAGAATTGCTGTCTCACCTTTGCACATGCGCACTTCTCATAAAAGTTAGTCTTTTTCAATTAAAATCCAATATAGTGTTGGCAACATTGACAAAATTTGAAATATTTTATTAAATATAGTGGTTGCAACACTGAAAACGTTCTACCTAAACAGTGACCAGGGCCACACTCTTCATAATTTTGGCGGTGGTAAACGGGGCGCAAAGGCCTTCACTTAAGTTTTATTGGACCGGTAAATGGGGCGCAGGGATCTTGGGGTCGATAAAATCGTAAAGGTAAACGGGGCGCAAATGTTTTCTTTAAAGTAAAGGTATCAGAAATAAATTGTTGGTCTATTTTTGGACTTTTTCTCACTATTAAAATCTTGAGCGGAAATCTTTTCGCACATCTATTCACTTATTACAATGAGAACTGAACTGATTAAGTGGTATACAAATTATTAGTGTCAATTATAGGAATTCTTACCTGCCCTGACCCACACCTTCTCTCGGGAAGGGCTGGCGCCCCATTTACCTATGATATAAACGTAACCTTACAGGCGTGCAGGTAAAAGAGATATTTTCGCGCCCCGTTTACCTCCGTCCCATAATTTAATTGATTATTTGGGATTTTCCGATCGTAAAATCCAGGTAAAAATGACGCCTTGGTTATAACTATCATACGTAGCCATAAGCAATTTTGTTGGCAATATCACGAAGTGGCGTATCTCAAAAAGTAGGAAAATTGACTAGAGCTGATATAATTGCTTAAAAATAGTTGCTAATTAATATTACAAATTGGCATACGTTAGATGTTGATATCTTTACAGCTATAGAGTATAATACTAAGCTTATTTCATTTTACTAGGAAAAGGCTTTGCACTGCCCAAGCTTTTGCACTTATGTCTAGTACTTCAGACTTATGATATTATTTGACTAACTGTAGCTGTATAAAATTGTCATTTAGGGTCTTAAAACCTTACATTATTTTATATTATGTTATGTCTGAAATACTACAAATGGTACAAAATAACATTTTCTTTAATTATGTATGTGAATGACAGACATGACGTTAAAACACATTCAATGATTATGTCAAAAATGTCCACTATAATTCGCTCCAGGGTACCCCAGGCAGGAGAAAAAAATTTCCGATAAATACTTGTGTTGTTATGGTAATGCAACCATAACTACACATTTGATTGGTCAAAAAACAGTGGTGTGGAATTTTCAAAGCAATTAATGTGCCAAAAATGTTACTTGTGTGTGTACATGAAACGTGTCTAGAAATGTCCGTAACATCCAAAAATGTCAAAATATGGAGGTAATGCCATTTAATAAAGTGAAGTCGATACCGGCCCTGCTGTTTTTGAAACACCCTGTATAAATTCTTATTTTTCAAAAATTTTAAACCTAAAAACTAAATCCACGTGTCGAGCGTTTTTACTCAGGTGCTTCGTTTACCTGAAAATGGTACTTTAAAGAATTTATGGCCTCACTGTATATTGGTTATATGTATACATACGAGTATACAGGGTGTCCCTTATTTATTTGGACATAGGTTAATGTAGGATACCTGACATGAAAATAAAGCGTTTAAGCTCAATAACGCTTAGCAAAATGATATTGGTTTTCATTCCACAGGGTGTTAAAACTAATTTTTTACCAAACATTTACTAAAATATCTCGAACCAGTAAACAGATTAAAGTGAAATTTGGTGTACTCTTACTATTCAAGATGACGAACACGAATATAATATCTATTGTGCCATTACCACCAGATGGCGCCACATACAATAACATTGATTGATTAAAATGGTCATAACTTTTTTGACTTCCCTGTATGCACATTTGCAAGTGGAAATAATAAAAGAGCATTTAATTTTGGTTAAAAAGGAAAACGACTTTTTATTAAATAACCGTCAGAAATTGTGGCAAAAGATCGTGGAAGGAGTCGATATCATCAGAGCCCAAGAAGAATTATTATTTGAAGTCAGGCAAAATTTAAATAAAAGAATTAGATAATGTGTCCTAGCGGAGGGTAAACATTTTGAACATTTATTATAATCAATAGCCTTTTCTAACTTTATCGTTGGTAATTAAATTTTAGAGTGTACGTGCGCAACCTAATAAGAAAGTCGTTTATTTCGAAAACGGTCTACTTTTTGAAGGTCAAAGAAGTATACCTTTTTTGACCAAAATTAAATGCTGTTTTATTATTTCTACTCGCAAATGTGCATACAGGGAGGTCAAAAAGTTATGACCATTTTAATCAATCAATGTTATTGTATGTGGCGCCATCTAGTGGTAATGGCAAAATAGATATTATATTCGTGTTCGTCATTCAAAATAGCAAAAGTACACCCAATTTCACTATAATCTATTCCAGTGGATTCCGAGATAATTCATCAAATGTTTCGTAAAAAATTAGTTTTAACACCCTGTAGAACGAAAACCAATAATATTTTGCTAAGCGATATTGAGCTCAAACGCCTTATTTTCATGTCAGGTATCCTACCTATGTCCAATTAATTACGGAACACCCTGTATGTGACGGCCACTGGCTCGTTGCGGTTATGTGAGGCTCAACCTTTAGACCGTCTCTTTTCTACGCATTGCGAATGTACCTTTCGACTTAGCTGATGCGTTATAATAAATAGCTTAAATCATACAAACCTGAACCTTAATCTCATTGGTTACCCATCCTATTATAAATACCTGCAATATTATGTAAACCATATATATTAAAGGCCAAATAGCATCTTCAAAGGTTTGTAGCTAAAATTAGTAAAAATAAAAAATAGTTTTAATTTGATTTTTAAAATTATCTTTTTAAACGTTTTTAAAATGGTCGACATCTATTTAACCCATAAGTAGGCGCGCGGAGGTCAAATTGACTCCCAGCGTTGTTATTATTGTAATAACTTTGAGATTTTTACAATTAGAAAATAAAATTTCTGGGTACCTTCCTAAAACCCTCTTAGGTACATACTAATTTGAAATCACAAAAAAAACAACACCATTTATTCAAAAATTCACGTTTTTTGCGCTTGGGGGTCAATTTGACCACACGCGCCTACTAACGTTACAGTTTTGAGCAATATGTAAATCGAGTTTTTTTATCTTTGGACAAACCACGAAGGCTTAAAAGCCTAAATACTAACGTACCGTGGGTGTCTTAAGCGAGGTAAAAGGAAGTTTGTTGACACGGGACTTAAATACTTGAGGATTTGAGGGGAAGGAAAGACTCTCCGCGGGCAGCAGGTTCCACAACCTAGAAACTTTAGGGATAAAAGAACGAACAAAGTGGGAAGTTCGGGGCCTGTCCAGTTGGACCGTATAGGGATGCATACGCGCGGAATCACGAGTTTCTCTGTTGGGAACCGTGAGTGGGGGAACTATACTGGACAATTCTTCAGAGCAGAAGCCATGGAAGTACCTATAAAAAGCGATAGATCCCCCACAGCCCGACGATGCGCGAGAGAGGGAAGCCTTTCTGTAAGTGAAGGATCATTAATGAGACGAATAGCTCTTCTTTGAATAGAATCCAGAATGCTTAGGGCTGTGGGGAAGCCATGCCCTAGATATGAGAACAATACTCCAAGGGAGGTCGGATTTGGGACACATATAAAGTGTATAAATTGGAAGGGGAAAAATACTTTTTGGCTCGAAAAGAGCCGTGGCTATAGATATATGTGTTTATGCCAGTTAAGGTTACTTTCAAATGTGACGCCCACAAGATTGAAGGTGTCTTTGCTCTGTAAAATTTGGCCGCTCATAAGTAGAGGATGAGTATTTGGTAACTCTTTTCGCGACAAGGAACATGATTGTGTTTTGAATGCATTAAAGTGGATGAGATTTTTGACGCCCCAATCCAATATTAAATTAAGATCCTGCGAAAGAGATATCTGCATCGCTCTGCGTTTGTTTTCCAAATCAGGTTTAGTGATTGGTTTAGGAACCTGAAAACTAGAGTGAAGGGTACTATCGTCGGCGAAATTATGAATGGAATTAGTTGTGGACGAGAGAAGGTCGTTGGTGTGAAGAAGAAACAATGTTGGTGCCAAAACTGATCCCTGAGGCACTCCAGCATTAACTTGGTGAAAGCTTGAAGAATGACCGTCCACAATAACTGATATACGTCGATCAGATAGATAACTAGAGAGCCAATTACAGAGTTTAGTTGAAAGACCATAGGAGGGAAGTTTATTAAGAAGTGCGGCATGCCACACCTGGTCAAAAGCTTTGGATATATCAAGAGCAACGATCTGGGACTCACCTAAAAACTTAAGAGACTTATTCCAACAGTGTAATACGAAGGAAAGAAGATCTGCTGTAGATCTTTGTGGCGAAATCCATACTGCCTGTCATGCAAAATTTTGTGTTTTTCTAAGTACTTAAGAATTTGTGAATTAATTAATTTTTCCATTACTTTACAAAGAACTGAGAGAATTAAAATTGGTCTATAGTTAGATGGAAGAGATTTAGTTCCTTTCTTGGGAATAGGTTGAGCACGTGCAGCTTTCCATCTCTCCGGAAAGATACCTGTGTCGTAAGAAATTCGAAAGAGCCGAGTTAAGATTGGTGCAAGTTCTGGAGCACATTTTTTTAAAACGATTGCTGGTATGCCATCCAGCCCAGACGATTTCTTGGTGTTAAGGGAAGAAAGGATAAGCTTAATGTGTTTTAGCTTAAAAATAATATCGGACATTTTATGAGGAACTGGGGTAACCGCTGGAATTGGATGATTTACGGGAGGGTCAAGGGTTGAATTGGCAGCAAATTGTTTAGCAAATACTTCTGCCTTTCCTTTAGCGGTAGAAATAATTTCATCTTCCAAAGTTAGTAGTGGGAAAGAACTGGTTCAAAATTTCCTACCTATGTTTTTCGCAAAGGACCAGAAGGATTTGCTGCCATTTGAGCAAGAAAGAACTCTGTTTTTGTTTGCGGGAGGTTCAAAAAATCGAAACAAATGTATTATTTGTCCCTCATAAAAAAACAATAAGACATAAAATTTTTGGGTGAAGTACCAATAGCCAATGTGTAAACAATATGTGATCAGTGCATAGCCGTTCATAGCTCACAACCAGGGCCCACGCTACCATGTGTGCAAAGTGTGCAATGCACACGGGCGCCATCCCTTAGGAGCGCTAAAACCCAGGGTCAAAAATTGCAAAAAATTTGTAATATTACCAATTGAATGATAATCGTTAAATTTTTAATAAAAAATGGAATCAGATACAGGGTTTATTTTTTTTCGAGCCATATAAAAAAATAAAGTTGATGATGGTTTTTTGAAAACGAAACGTCGGATATAAAATTTAAAAATACCATTATGTCGTACCTAAAAAGTGCCAATTAAAAAGTGTTATTAGTTTTTTCATATCTCTTTAAATAAAGTCAGAAAAAAATTAAATCGATGTAATCAAAGTTTCCTTTTTGCAAAATATCTCAGCAGGCCTTAAAATTTTTTCAAGTTTTTAAACGGGATGTAAATAAGCTTTAAAAAACACAATTTTTTTTAGTTTAACCTAAGCTGTATCTCCAATAAGTACTAAGATTCCCATGCTTAGGATCCTTATCTTGGGCACACTGTGTTTTTAAATAATACAGAAAGTACCAATAAAAAAATAAATTTCAGCTTTATTTTTAAAATCAAAATAACAAAATGTACTAATATATTAGTAATGTCATGTAAAATAAAAAATGAAAATTGACATTATGCTTGATCATTCAAAAATTTTAAAATTTTTTCTTAATTGGGAATATCCTTGACTTAATTTTTTTAGGCAAACCTATGATAATACATTTGTTAAAAAAATAGAAAATTATTGCAAGTTGCCTTATTAAGCTCGGGCCTATTAATACCGGCCTTATTTAAATCGTGCTTGTACCCATACTTTAGAGTTATTGCAAATCATGTTGACAGTACCTTTAATCTAAGAAAAGGGGAAAAAATTGAGTAGATTTTCTTTATTGTTTTGTGTTGTAGGGTTTTGTTTACCATAATTACAGAAATACATTTAAAAATCAAGGTTTTAGGTTTTTTTACTTCTAAAAACTTTTCGATTTTGTGGTCGGCAGCCGTTCGGTTAGACGAACAGTTCCGAAGTTAAAATAACACCAAAATAAGGTACGACCTAAAACCGACATAAATAAAGCCAGGCACTATATTTATTAAGAGAGTCCTTATCCTACCATGCATCTGCGCAAGCTCAGATGTCAAAAGAAGGCTGGTATTATTAGTGCCTGGCCTTATTTCACTGTTCAATAATTCTCTCCTATCTTCAATAAAAAACAGTTTTTATCCGGTAAACAGTTGACTGGAGGTCGCTTTCTATTCTGATCTTAGACTAATATGTTAAAAGGATGCCAAAAGTAATATACTTACTATAATTATTTGATTGGCTACAAAGGCTAGATTAAAAGAATTTAAAATAAAATCCACCAGCAGAATGTATTTTGTATTATCATTCAACTCTTTGACAAACCTGAAATTAAGTTTATATTAATACTAGTCGTTGTCCGGTGATGGCTTAGCGTGTAAGGCGTTAAGTCGTTGAGCGCACAACGGACGTGAGGTGGGTTCGAATCCTGCTGAGGCCAAATACTCATTTATAAGTTGGTCGGAAATTTAGTGGTTAGCTCAACAACAGACGGACAAAGTGCAAAATGTATCGACGCTGAAGGCCACCAAAGGACCAGGGCACCGGAACACAAGATCGTTTAACTAGGTAAGGTTGCCTCATTACGTCACATATGTACCGCACTGCTGGTTCCTTGGCGCCAACAAGGATGTCTAGACGGATAATACTATGAGGGCGAAAGAGCGCGATATACAATATTTAAAAATCAGCTAGAATAATCATTGTTAAATAATTTATTAATAGGAAATAAAGAAATTACGGTAACAACTGGAATTAACAGTATTTAAAAGGATTTCCTTTAATATTGACAAAAAACACAAACTACACTGTTAAAAACTTCATTAAATAATGAGCAAAATACATATGTGACGTATGGTCCGCCATGTTGCAAGACTTACGAGGCAACCTTACCTAGTTAAACGATCTTGGCCGGAACACACTTTGCCGTGTCCTGTGCAACCGTAGACATGCGGACCCCACTCAGTTGGTAGGTTCAGTAGTGCCCCCTGGGTGAGGACGAGGTCTTAAGTTGTCGGAACCCACGTTAAGCTGTAGGTCCCGTCTGGCTGACATCACCCAGACGTAAAAAGACAGGGCTCACAATAAGCCGAGCGGCTTCAGTGTATGGGTTATCCCGGCCCTATTCTAATCTAATCTAATCTAATCTACTAGCTGTTGTTTGCGGCTTCGCACGCGTTAAATTTGGAGTAAAACAATTCCCCTTCCCTATACTGTAAAGATTTTGGATATTATTATATACATATAAACCTTCCTCTTGAATCACTCTATCTATAAAAAAATCCGCATCTAAATCCGTTGAATACTGATAAGAAACTTAACAAAAAAAAATTTTCTGGTACTTTTTGTTTAATATATATTTTTTAAATACTAATAATTATTTTGCAAATCTATATATTTAAGCAATTTTGTAAACCTCTAGATGGTATAATTACATAGTTACAATGCATTTTAGTTTTAAGAGTTTTTTAATATAACATCTTTTTGACCCACCCTGTGTGGCAATTCTATATTTTTTTATTAACCATAGATTCCAGTGCACAATTCCTATAAACACTCTTTTTAATTGCAATAGTAACGTCATTATCGAATTTTAAATGTAAACTGTTTTTTAAGACTCTGTATATGTTTTTTTTTATATTATTATTCATATAAACTGTCCTCTTGAATCACTCTATTTTTAAAAAAACCGCAACAAAATTCGTTAACGAATATTGAATTTTAAATGTTAACTATTTTTTTAAACACTCTGTATACGTTTTTTTTTATATTATTATACATATAAACCTTTCTCCTAAATTAGTCTATCTATTAAAAGAAAAACCGCATCAAAATCCGTTGAGTAATATGGAATTTTAAATGAATACTCTTTTTTAAACACTTTCTATATGTTTTTTTGGATACTACACCTTTCTCTTGAATAACTGTATCTATTTAAAAAAACCGCATCAAAATCCGTTGAGAATTAATAGTAACGTCAATATTGAATTTTAAATGTAAACTATTTGTTTAAACAGTATATTATGTTTTTTTGGATATTATTATACATAAACCTTCCTCTTGAATCACTCTTTTATTAAAAAAAAACCACAAGTTTTTACCAGTGTAGTTAATTTTAAAGCCTTATCTTTTCTTAACATATATTTTTTTTATTTATATTAATATTTTTATTCTAAAAGGAAACACACATTTTTAAGAAGGCAATAAAATTTTGTTTGTAGCTATGTTGTTACACCTTTCGTAAAATGTTTATTTTTTAAGATAAAAATATATAAAAATTACAGTTTGTTAAGTTGATTTTGTAGTTTTTAAATCAATTATTAGATTTTTGTTATCTCCAAAAATATACAGGGTACAACAAAAAGTGTGATTTCAAAAAATAGAGACTCTGTATATTATATCCCAGTAAACAGATCTTTTAAAGACCTTTAAACAAATACTACATTTAAATTCTTATCTTTATTAGTTTAGAAAATATAACTATCCAAATCTTAAGTTTCCCCAATATGTTTGCATTGTAGCGAACAATATGACCATTATAATAAAATTGCATTATTTTCTTTAAAAAAAAGGTTACAAAACATTTTACAACTTACATCAATTTTAGGCGTTCAACCAATTATAACCGCGGTATTAATTGGTGACAACTTTGACGTATAATACACTGTTTAAACGTCAACATAACCGTTTTTGAATTGGTTCTTCGCCTAAAATTAATGTTAATAACTTGAATATACCCCAAAGTCGGTCTATATAAGGTCACGACATTCGGCCATATTGCTTTGACGTGTTATGACGTCACATCTCCCATTTTTCGGCCATGTTGTTCAGTGCTGGAGATATACAGTTTATTGTATTAGTAGAATAACCGTTTATACAACAGTTTTTAATTATTATTAAGTTGTAAATTCTTTTACTTTAGATAAAAACATTTGGAATTACATCTTTCAACAAATATCCCTACGAAAACAATACAAAATGAAATGCGCAAATTCTGTTCTAGACGCCACTGGATTGATCATCAGCATTGATTTTACCCAATCTTGCCAACTTTTCTCCGTGGAATGCCCTTCCTTGCGTCTCCGACCTCGAACCGCCTAAAAGTTGAGGATATGTCGCAACCTTATAAATATAAACTAACCTTGAATATACCCAAAGAATACTAATCCATAGAAGCTCACAAGTGAGATTTCAGCGTGGCCTGAAATTTTAGTACCTATCCTGACCACCAGAGTGGCTTTCCCAGTGACGCAAATAGAGCGCTCCCGAGTAGCTCAGGAGCATTTCGTTCTACTTTATGGCGTTCCAGTGACGGAAAGTGTTATGCACCTGAGCTACTCCGTTTTTCTTTCCTCTTGCCCCTCATGCTCCAACCCCTCTTTTAGTTTTTGTGCTTCAAACGTGTTTTTTTATGGTTAAGGATGAATTTTTTAAAATTATTTATTTAAAATGGAATTAGATATTAAAAAGAGGTTATTATTATAAAGCCAAGAAAGGTTAAAAACAACGAAATTTTAAAATTTCTTAAATTATCTCTCTCTCCTTGTCTAAGGATGCGTTCCAGTGACTAACTTTTTAGAGCAGTTCAAGAGCTTCAAGCCCTGGAGCGTGACGAACAAAAATTTTCGTCACTGGAAAGCAACCCAGATAGCGAAACTTGGCACCGGACCAATCAGAAAATTGGTCGATGCCCATGTCGAGTTTCTATTGGTCGATTAGACTACTCTCGCTATCTGTTGGTCAGGGTAGGTACTAAAATGTTAGGATACGCTGAAATCTCACTTGTGAGCTTCTATGGATTAGTAGGTATTATTTGATATAACGATCCCGGTTATACTTACTGTAACAGTGATATATGTTCTATTGCAAGCTCCTTCAGATTATTGTAATTTTCTTTCATGTTAATAGGTGATTTATCCAGATTTCGTATTTTTTGTTGAAAAATTTTAAACTGAATTGCAGTAAATACCATAACAGAGGGCAATATTGTATGTACAACAACACCGACAACGCCATCGGTGTAAAAACATCGTAAACCTTATAAAATATGCGCTAAACATGTGATTTCGTTCATTAAATGGAACCCACGCAGAGCAACAGTATTCGTTATCTAGTTCTTGTGTGATAATCATTTGAATAAATAAGAGGAAGTTAAAGCCAATAAATAAGAAAATAGTTCCTAAATTAAAAATTTTTAATAATGTTTGTTCCTTCATATAAAGTAAAATTATATCCTTATCTATCGACGAAAATATTTGTTTTTCCTCGTCCAAAATATAGTGACATGTTTTGAAAATATTTGTTTTTATAAGCATAAAATACTTAATAAATTCCGCTAATACGGGTATTGATATACCCACATGCAGAAATATTTGTTTCGAAGCAACCCCTCCTGTTAAATCTTGAACAAGTTTAGAAGTAAATAAAAAAACAAAAAAGTAAAAACTCCCTGAAAAGTGAATGAGTAACACAAATAAACAAAGTTTAGCAATTTGTCTTTGGTTGAATCAATTTTCCATAGTCCTGATAATATTAAAAAAGGCTTTATTATTTTAATTATTTCTGCATTTTTGTAGCATTAATTATTGGCTGTTTTAATTTCCCACTCATTTTACCTAAAACAAAGTAAAATATAGTGACATTTACCAAATTATTTAATTTTGCATAAGGTAGAGCGGGGCTAGTTGAGCATAGAGGTAAGTTGGGCAATCAAAATATCTCAAAAACTATTGACCGCACGCGAAAGCATCAAATAGCATAAAAAATGGGTTACACGAGGGGAACTTATTGTGCAAACACTAGTGGTGACGCGGCGATCGAGAAAAGTATCCGTGCGCATTGTTTATTTTATGATTAAAAAGTAAAATAATTGCAAGCCGAAAATTTTTATCTGTGATAGTTAAATGTATTCCGTTCTCAATTAGGTAAGTGTTAATCTTAAGTAAATTTATTGGAGTTTTAATATGTATAGAGATTTTGGATATAATTCTAACCGGTTTTCTAATAAATTTACTTTTCCTTTAAAATTTCAGGTTGGGGTTAGTTGAGCTACAGTTGCCCAACTAACCCCACAGTTTTAAGTATAGAATGTTTTTTTTATTTTTGGATACGGACTAATAACAGTAAGACTACTAGACTCTCCCTAGGATTTAAAAGAGGCTGCAACCTGAACTTTGTACAAGCAACAAAGAAAACGAGCTGACCTATCTAACTTATAAGCTTTCTCTGAAAATAGTTCGACCATACCCAAAGGCTGGTCCAAGAAAATTAGTCAAATCAAACATCAGAAGATAGAGAAAAGCTGCAATTTTAACAGATACAGAAGACAGTACAAGAGAAGCAAAATAAAACTGCTTAAAAAGTTTAAAAAACGAAGATAAATTGTTAGTTATTAAATTCAATAGTTAAGCTAAGCTAGGTACGTTGCTGTTTTATTATTGAGATTTGTTGTTTTGTCACTATAAGATTATAAATATAAAAAGAAAATAGTGAAAATGTTTTTTATTGTAAACGTGTCTAACATTCAAGCCATGATTTGACTATACTTTCTAAGTGCTCCACTAGCACCATACCCTTGCTCAACTTACCTCACCTATGGGGTACGTTGGGCATACTTGACTATCTACATTAAAATAGATGTAGCTCCTAAATTCGACTTATTAGAAAGAAATTACTATGGACACTATTAATAAGGGATAAATTGCTAATCCATCAGTATGCATTATAAGCCATTAAGACTTATTTTTAAGGAGCTATAACCGATCAAGTGAAAAATTGCTCAACTAGCCCCGCCCTACCCTACCTACAGTTACATCTTAAGCAATTTTTTAATATAATTTATTTATAAAGAGTATTTAAAATCATTATCGTTCCAAAAGAGGGGCCGTTTCGGGCCGGTAAGAAGCAGGCGCGACGAGTTTTGAGATTTTATAGGCCGTTAAAATTCTGAATTTTTTTGTCTATTTGTCATCTTGTAACACCTTTTCTGGGACACAATGTATACCAAAATGTTTGATAAACAGTATAATTTTAATTCGTAACCACCTACAAAGGGTCATTTTAACTTCTCAATCATCGCGATATGTATTTTTCTATATAGTCACAACCACTATCTACTGGCCTTAGGTGCAAGGAGGCGATTTGGACAGACAGACGCTTGGCGCCACGATGCCCTATGACGGCCTGGCTAAACAATATAATAGCTAACGCAAGTCTGGCCTATAGCTTAGTGACTTAAGGGTCCGATACTTCGGTTTTTGAGTAGAAGCAAATGCTTTGTAGAGTGAATAAAGTATATGAACATTAGTAGATTTTTGAACAGACCCACCTCAAAAAGTCCTGCTGGCACCCCCAACCCCCTCAAAGTTGGTTAAGGGATTGATATAGTTTTTTTAATATCTTCTAAACGGTAAATGATAAAAAGTGATTTTGGTGCTGTTAGATAGAGCACAAAATTCTGCATAATAGTCATAATAAAAATTTTATTTTTGTTTATTACGTAAGAATCTCCAATATAAAAATGTTGGAGGGGAGCATCCACAAGGCATTTTTTACGATATATCTTCCAAACCGTCTACCAAACAAAAAAATATAAGACATAAAAAATTAAGGCCAAAGTTTTTCCTATCGAATGGTGTATAACATTATACTATTTTCTTTTAAATTAAAGCTACCAGTGGCGTACAAAAGTAGCACTACACCAGTATAGTAGGTACTTACAAAAAAAATTAATGTTATACATTTATTTTATTTTTTCAGAATATTTCTACTTTAGTTATATTAATTGGTAATATTACCTTATTGCGCATAATAGTAATGGTTAAAATAATATTTTTGTTTTTTTGGTAAGACTCTACAACCAAAAAAAGTCGAAAGGGAGTATCCATACGGCATTTTTTACCATATATCTTTTAAACCATTAACAAAAAACAATAACAACATAAACAACTAACCCCAAAGTTATCATTTAGAGTATTATCTTTTAAAGTAAAGGTACCAGTGGCGTACCAAATTAGTACTACACCAGTAAAGTACCTAGAAATCGAAATATTTAATGTTACTCTATATTAATTTAAGAAGATTATTTTTCACATTAGATTTATTAATTAATAATTATACTTTACATTTTATTTACTTATTTCTTTTGTTTTATAATTTGATTCATTATATTTTTAAATAAATAACAACAGTATTATAACAACAAATATGGCTTATACAGTGTGTCCCTGGATAGGTGTTACAAGAGGACAAATTCACCAAAAATGTTGGAATTTTTAATCGTTCTTTTGGGAAAACTGGTCGCATGGTCCAAAACTTATTAATACAAAATTTTATTTCAATTGGTAATATGCAAGGTGAGTTATAACTAAAAATATAAACAATGACCAAGAGTAAAGTACCTTCATTTTTAAAAATAGGACAAAATTGTATAGGTAAATGTTGTAGAGAACTAAATTTTATGTCAAAATTTAAAGTTAAACACGTTGGGTAAAAAAAAAAATTGTCAATTTTTTAAGTTGCCCTGTATAATACCAATTGAAGTAAAGTTTTGTATTTATTAGTTTTGAACCATGAGACCAGTTTGCCCAAAATTTCGTTTTAAAATTCAAAAAATTTGTATGCCATTTGTGCTCTTGTAACACCTATCCTGGGACACACTGTATATAACATCAATAAAAAACAAATACACTATAACACAACCTAAAATACCTAATTACAACATTCCACACACTGTAAACATAACCTGGTACATTTTAAATTTTTTAAAAACATTTACAATTTTTGCCACACATCTTACATTTACAGTTTAATAGTGTATCAGATGATATTTTTTCATTTTTTAAAATACACAGTGGTGTCCATTTAGTATTTACTAAAATCCATCCCCATTCATATGGACATGGAAGTTCAACCACTGGTTGGCAGAGATTACCCCAAACAAATCCTGCTTGATAAATGCATCTATTAATGTGAAGTGCTAAAGCATTCATTGTTCGGGGTAAATTCTCAACCGTTCGGTTTTTTGGGCAAAAAGTTGCATTCGACAAATATCAATGTTGCTACTATAAGAATGTTTATCGTAAATGGTTATAACAAATTTTGAAATCACACTTAAGTGCTGAGATGAAGGTTTTTTTGAATGCTGCATTAAATCAATGAAAGTAGCTGTAACTTCCGGAAAAGATTCCCAAGCTTCCCAACACTTTTTTCCTTTTCCATAAAAGGACGTGGTATCGCAACCGGTTAGTGAATGAAAAAGTTCTTGCCCTTGTTTTTTATGTCATGTAATTTTTTCGTTAAGTGCACGGTTTGGAAGATATATAATAACAATAATAAAGTGAATACTTCCCTCCAACTTTTTTTTGTTGTAGAGTCTTACCAAAAAGACAATAATGTACACGGAAATAAATCGAAAGGCGTTGTGTGCTATAAGAGTGTAGCACAAAAATTGTGTTAAATATGTTTATTATTGATGTTCTAAGTATAATTTTTGTCATTCATTTTCTGTTATAAAAACCAACGAGTCCTAAAGTGTTGTAAGTGAATGATAGTAGCTAACAACAGTAACCAAATATGAATCTTGACTACATTATAGTAGTATTGAAAATGTTGTAAGTAAGTTCTGCTACAAGTATTAAAAAGTAATAAACTTTAATATTAAATACTGCACATTATTTGCTACAAAAACGGAGCGAGTTTTACTGCTACGTGTACCTGGCGCCTACAGTGCTACAGATTGTAACTGTGTAGGTTACAATTGCATGAATATTTACCAGATTTTTTTTCCGTGTAATATTTATTATTACTAGTATGCAGAATTAGAAATAATTATAAATTAATAAAACTAAAGTAAAAAATATTATTAAAAAATTATAAAGTATAACATTAAAAATTTCTATTTTTAGGTAATATACTGGTGTAGTGCTACGTTTGTACGTCACTGATAGATTTGTTTTAAAAGATAATAGTATAATGTTATACACCATTCGATAGGGAAAACTTTGGCCTTTATTTTTTGTATCTTATATTTTTTTATTTGGTTGATGGTTTGGAAAATATACCGTAAAAAGTGCCGTGCGGATGCTCCCCTCCAACATTTTTTTGTTGTAGATTTTATTAAATCAACAAAAATACAATTTTTATTATTACTATTTTGCAGAATTTTGTGCTCTATCTAACGACACTAAAATCAGTTTTTTATCATTTACCGTTTAGAAGATATTAGAAAAAACTATATCAATCCCTTAACCAACTTTGAGGGGGGTGGGGGTGCCAGCAGGACTTTTTGAGGTGGGTCTGTTCAAAAATCTACTAATGTTGACATACTTTATTCACTGTATAAAGCATTTGCTTCTACTCAAAAACCGAAGTATCGGGCCATTTTTGAACAATAAGTCACTAAGCTACAATGCCTGTTTTGGGAGGGTAGAAATGACGTCATCACAGGTATTGCATCACGACGCCGTTTGACTGTCTGGCCAAAGAATATAATAGTTAATGCAATCAAATCAAAAATATTCATATTTGGCGTTTTGCTCACGGTACGCTTGTTTAATATTAAACAGCATGTAGATATTTGACCGCAGCTAGAGAGGGATCGTGTGCTGTGCGGCGCGGAGCCTAGTGTGCAGCGACTCTAAAGAAACCCTAATTTAAATGCATTTTTAACAAATAATGTGCTTCTATTTCAAAGCAAATAAATTGATATTTCGACATTTGCAAGTTTTCCAAATTTAAAAATTGCTTAAAGTTTTAAAGAATGCTTTTTATGAATATTTATTTTAATTTTTATTTATTATTTATCAAATTATTGGTTGGGTATTGTAATATTAAATAAAATATAAGCAAATTCTTGCACATTTACAATTTATTATTTAAAGAAAATTGTGTCTGGATTTTCATTAGCTTTTTCACACGGTATTTTTTTTCTTTGAATTATAATGCAATATTAAAATTACCTGCTTATTTGGAAAAAGATATAAAATTGATTTCAAACCGTCTTGTGTTATTAATTATTGACAAAATGTTTATTCCTACATTTTCCAATCGGTAAAATTTAATTTTTATTTTGCGGTTAAAATAGGTTAGTGGATGGTATTTCTTTGGGTACACGCCAAAATTAAATTAAAAGTACTAAAAACCAAAAAAATTTAAACAAGTAAAAGATAATTAAAAATCGACGTTTCGGTGGCAAATCTGCCACCGTTGTCAAGACAAACAACAATAAAATAATAAAAATGAAAACTTACTATTATTCAGGCTTTAAAATTCAATTTTTTTATGTTTTTTCTCGGATATTCTGAAAATTTTGACATTAAATGTCAAAACATTTATATAAACAAATTTTTCATTACAAAGAGTTTGTCACTTCAGAATAAAAGCGTGGGGTGCTTAATATATTAAATGGTATAATTATTCTATTTGCAAATATCTATGAGGGAAAAGTTATGAAAAAATAGTAAAATGCACCCCACGCTTTTACTCTGAAGTGACAAACTCCTTGTAATGAAAAATTATTTTCTAATTTTTAGTTCGGTTGCATATAAAAGCGTGTTTTTTTAGTTTTTTAAAACTATTATTTATTATGTTTAAATTGACCGAACTATATATCTGTTATCGAAACAAACTGATCATTGGACATGTACAGCTTAACTTTAAAAACAAATTAAGGTTACAATAGATTTCTTTTAAATGGCAGTCCAGAAAATCAGCAATTAATGCCAAAGCAAAAAACCAGTATATATTTATGATGGCATAAATGCTCACCTCCCTCAATGTTTTAAGTCAAACGTTTAAAGAAAAAGCTGAACTCTTTGCTAAACCATTTTCTGCCACTTCAATCGTTTTACTCTTTCATTATTTTACCTCTTCTGCAGTTACTAATGGAGAGAAATCTTTTACAAAAGAGACCGCGACCCAAATTCTTGAAAATTTGGAGGAGTAGGAAAGACCTCCGCGGGGTATCAAACAAAGTAAGGTTCGGGGCAGTACAGGTTTATCTGTTGGGGAAGTAAAGGAATTGTAGAGAAGCCATAAAAGTATCTATAAAAAGGCAAGATCTCCTTTAGCCCAAAAGGCAAAGAAGAAGCCTTTTTGAAAGCAAGGGATCACCAATAAGACAAACGACAAGGAATTAATTGTGGAAGAGAGAGGAAAAGATGAAACAAAGTTGTTGCCAGTACTGATCCTTAAGACACTCCAGCATTGACTTGGTGAAAGCGTGAAGAGTAGTGACTACCTAAATAACCGATATACGTCGATTTAAAAGAAAACTAGAAAGCCACAAACAGAGTTAAACTAAAAGACCGAGGAAGGAACTTTTATTAAGAAGCGCATTATGCCAAACATACAAACCTGTGCAAAGCTCTGGATATATCCAGAGCAACGATCTGGGATTCATCTAGAAACCTAAAATACTAATTTTAGTTATGAGACACGAAGGAAAGAAGATCTATTGTAGATTTCTTGTGACGAAATCCAAACTGCCTGTCATACAAAATTTTGTGTTTTTCCAAATACTTAAGGATTTGCGAGTTAATAAGTTTCAAGACTCTTTGTTTGACCTCCGAACAGTGCGGACGTGCGTAGAGGACTACAAAGTTCTTCCCGGAGTGGCGGCTGGAGGTGTCGTACGAACGTTTTTACCTTCGGGGATCAAAGAAGGATTCACGCTAAATTGACGGCAACTTTCTTCTGGATCTAAGCGCTGTGAGCGAAGATTCCTATAAGCTGATGGTATCCTGTTTGGTGGTGAACACGAGGTATTTCTCAAATGGCGGGAAATAGATGGGCGTGCCATGGGAACTGTCAGTAGTGAAAGTGAAGGTTATACGTAACACCAGTAGCAGATCTTGGTTTGACAGCCGACAATTTATGCATTGCATCGATTGTTGAATTATTTGTTTTCTTTTTGGAATTTCTGGGAGCTACGAGCTCGATTATTCAGATTTTCCGCCGACGAAGCCCTGGAAAGCATAGTCCGGAAGGGGAGAGTGGTGGATTGGACCTGAAGGGACCAAAACCAAGAAAAAAATTGAATAGAATACAATAAAGCTGAACTCTTTGCTAAACCATTTTTTGTCACTTTTATCCTTTACTCTTTTATTAATTTACCTCTTTCTGCAGTTATTATTGAAGATAATCTTTATAAAGAGAGACCGAAACCCAAACTCTTGAAAATTTGGAGGAGTAGAAAAGAACTCCGCGGGGTATCAAACAAAGTAAGGTTCGGGGCAGTACGAGTTTATCTGTTGGGAACTGCAAGTGAAGGAATTGTACAGAAGCCATAAAAGTATCTATAAAAAGGCAACAGATCTTCTTTCAGCCTTTTTGAAAGCAAGGATCACCAATAAGACAAACGACAAGGAATTAATTGTGGAGAGAGAGAGAGATATTATTGTGAAGATGAAACGAAGTTGTTGCCAGTACTGATCCTTAAGACACTCCAGCATTGACTTGGTGAAAGCGTGAAGAGTAGTGACTACCTAAATAACCGATATACGTCGATTTAAAAGAAAACTAGAAAGCCACAAACAGAGTTAAACTAAAAGACCGAGGAAGGAACTTTTATTAAGAAGCGCATTATGCCAAACATACAAACCTGTGCAAAAGCTCTGGATATATCCAGAGCAACGATCTAGGATTCATCTAGAAACCTAAAATACTAATTTTAGTTATGAGACACGAAGGAAAGAAGATCTATTGTAGATTTCTTGTGACGAGATCCAAACTGCCTGTCATGCAAAATTTTGTGTTTTTCCAAATACTTAAGGATTTGCGAGTTAATAAGTTTCAAGACTCTTTGTTTGACCTCCGAACAGTGCGCACGTGCGTAGAGGGACTACAAAGTTCTTCCCGGAGCGGCGGCTAGAGGTGTCGTACGAACGTTTTTACCTTCGGGGATCAAGGAAGATTCACGCTAAATTGACGGCATCTTTCTTCTGGATCTAAGCGCTGTGAGCGAAGATTCCTATAAGCTGATGGTATCCTGTTTGGTGGTGAACACGAGGTATTTCTCAAATGGCGGGAAATAGATGGGCGTGCCATGGGAACTGTCAGTAGTGAAAGTGAAGGTTATACGTAACACCAGTAGCAGATCTTGGTTTGACAGCCGACAATTTTATGCATTGCATCGATTGTTGAATTATTTGTTTTCTTTTCGGAATTTCTGGGAGCTAAGAGCTCGATTATCCAGATTTTCCGCCGACGAAGCCCTGGAAAGCATAGTCCCGAAGAGGGAGAGTGGTGGATTGGACCTGAAGGGACCAAATCCAATAAAAAAAATAGAAATAGAATAGAGTTAATAAGTTTCTCCATTACTTTACAAAGAACTGAGAGATGGGTAATGAGTATATAGGTAAATGGAAGGGATTAAGATCCATCCTTGGAAACTGAATAAGCATTTGCAGTTTTTTACCTATTCTTGAAAAATACTCTATCATAAGAAATTTGAAAGAGGCTAGTTAAAATAGATGGAATTTTGGAAAAACATATTCTTAATCAACTGCTGTCATACCATTCTGCTTAGAGGATTTCTTGGTGGTGGGAAAAGAAAGGTGATTTTATGAAGAGCTGGGGAATTTTTGGAATTTACAAGGACACCATTTGAAGGAATCCTTACTATTATGTATAATATTAATCATTTATTTTATTGTACCTAGTACTATAAAAGTTATTAAAAAAAAACTATTTTCAGTGGCGTGTTTAAGGGCACATATCTCTGTAAAAGGAGCATTGGAAAAAAAAGTTATTGGAACTTGTCACTTGATCAATCCGAGAGATTGCCCACATATTTTTGACACCCTATATATTTTTTTTCTTCAATTTTTACAAATAAAGCTATAACAAAGCTTCAAAGTTTAAACTTTTAAAACAATATTTGGTGTGTTCTGTATTATTTAATAAATAATAGTTTAAAAAAACTAAAAACACGCTTTTATATGCAACCGAACTAAAAATTAGAAAATAATGTTTCATTACAAAGAGTTTGTCACTTCAGAGTAAAAAGCGTGGGGTGCATTTTACTATTTTTTCATAACTTTTCCCTCATAGATATTTGCAAATAGAATAATTATAACATTTAATATATTAAGCACCCCACGCTTTTATTCTGAAGTGACAAACTCTTTGTAATGAAAAATATTTTCTAATTTTTAGTTCGGTTGCATATAAAAGCGTGTTTTTAGTTTTTTTAAACTATTATTTATTTTTCATTTTTAGTTCGATATGTCAATTAGTTTTTTAAAAATAAATGCTCCAGTTTATTCACTAAAAGAATCCTTCGCCATTTTGTCAAGAGACACTGAGGATCTGTAAAGAAATTTATTTATCCTGGCGGTCCTAATCAGGATAACGGGATACTGTTTTTAAATTATTGCATTGTCATCGGTCCTTGATACGTGTGCAAAGTTTCAAAGAAATTGAATCGCTGGAAGTTGGTAAAAATTAGGCTCAAAGATTCCGTTACATAGATAGATAGATAGATAGTTACAACCCAAGCTAATAAAAGCGTGTTAAAAATACATATTTTATTACTTAGATACTTAAAAAATAGTAGTTGCTATTATACAAGGTGTTTCAAAAGTATTAGGGTTATTATTTTTTTAAATTAAATGTAGCCTTTTATTTCTTTCAAATTATGTAAACAAAGGTACATTTTTTCAAAAAATTTGTAGTTTTTAGTAAATGCCTCTATCTCTCCAAACTTTTTTACTTTCCCTTTTTTACCGTAATTTAATTGGGCGTGTGCGGTTGTTGCTTGACAAAACATGTTATATTTGACCAGAGTTAGGCAGAATACTGAAAATCGGTATTCGAATACGAATACCGGGAAAAGAAAGTATTCGAATACCGAATATTTGAATACTTGGAAGAAAAAAAGTATTCAAATACATGAATACTCGGAATCGGTATTCGAATACTGGAAACGAAAGTTCGAATACTACTAAACAAAACCTATGACAAAATTGAAGAGCAAAAAAAAAGTCCTTACCTACTTACTTTTCGGTATTCCAATGCTCGGAACGCCGGTATTCGAATACTCCAAAAAATATTCGTCAAATACTTCTAAAGTATTCGAATACAGAATACCGAATACTGACCAAAATAGTATTCTGCCGAATACCGAATACCAAACACACAAATGTATTCGAATACTATTTGAATACCGGCAAAATGTATTCTGAATACCATTCAGAATACTGAGTCTTCGAATACGACCCAACCAGAGGCGCATTTACATATTTGCCGCCCGTAGGCTATTTTATTTTCGCCGCCCCTTTGTTTATCCTTTTTCTTTGAAAAATTAATTTAAAAAAAAGGTCCTCACTTTTATTTCTTTCATTTCTACGTAC